>JAGGCT020001101.1:22500-25000 GCA_017654935.2 Phymorhynchus buccinoides
TACTTACTCAGAAACAAAGTTGTAGTGCTTGCAAGATTTAACCCTAGCTGTCACTGACACGAACTCAAGTTTCTAATCACTTCTGTAGTAGTTAATGACGTTAATTGTAATTGAACTGAAAAAACCCATCAAAGCGCTACACATTAACCCAAAGAGATGAAGATTTACAAAAAAGAAGTAAAAAAACACACTAATTTTTCGTCTTAAAAAATACTTTTTTAAAGGATGAAGATGAGACAATCTGCTTGTAAACAAAATGGTCAAGTGAAAATGAACTCACTCGGCACTGGCCAGTTACTTCCCCTTGCAACCGTTTCAGACCGGCCATTTGACCCATCACCACAAAAAAGTTATGGAAAGTTGTGTGAACTGATATTTTAAGATAAGACTACTAACACCATGCACTACACGATCGTAAAATATCAGATTCCATACCTCCGTCGTTTGTCTCCTATTGACGAAAACAGCTAAAGCATAGAAGGAAGGAAAATTTCACATTCTGATCTTTGACCCCCCTCTACAACCAAACCTGAATGTAAAGTATGCAATGATTGGTTGATTTCAAGAGAGGCAAAGTCAAAGCAAACCGAAAGTAGGTTATGACATCGCACTTGAAAGTCAGAAATCAAAACCTCTTGAAAACTCCCAAGAGCCGGATCTGCAAAGCAAACCGAAAGTAGGTTATGACATCGCACTTGAAAGCTGGTTACAGGCCAGAAATCAAAACCTCTTGAAAACTCCCAAGAGCCGGATCTGGGCCATTCGTCCTAAACGGGTTGTGCGAGCCATGAGCGAGATAAGAAGATAATGGAAATTAAGGGATGGAGTGTGTGTGTGTGTGTGTGTGTGTGTGTGTGTGTGTGTGTGTGTGTGTGTACACAGGTATTTCATGTATTGGTCATGTGAATTGTTCTATTTGTTTTGTTTGTATTATAACATTTTATTATGAAAATAAAACAAGTTTAAAAAGAAGATAATGGAATACATAAAATGCAGAAAAATTGTCCTTTTTTTTTTTTTTAAATTTTCAACTTGGTTTATTGTATTATCTTAAACTCCCCTGCTGGTCCTATGTGTTTTCACATTTAACCTCTTGATAAGGAGTTTTCATGGAAGAACCCCTTCCTTAGAGATGCTAACTACGATGCTAACTGTTCTGATTTGGTTACTTTTCATTTGCTCCAAATTGCACCTGGGTAGTTTTGCTTTGATGTTACTCAGATTTATTACGAAGTGCCTCTGAATGAGTTTGATTTGGGCATGCTTCCAAGGGCCACCTTCCTGCTTAAAAAAAAAAAAATGTATTGTGTATATGATGTTCTATGCCGTAGTGTATATATGGTGTTCTATACCGTAGTGATACATATTTGAAGCTGTGAGTCACACAATAGTACTAACGTACTCATAAAGCGATGTCAAAGCCTAACCTGTTATGTGCACCTGAGATAACTTTGCCACAAGTTTCATGTCTGCTTTTATTCATACGTTAAGCAACTGTAAATATGATAAGAGAGTTGGTTTAAAGCAGGTAAAATAACAACATTTTAATGTTTATGCTGTAAAATAGGCGTGCTTGTGTCATAAAAGAAGCAACAACAATCAGTTTTTATGTGTAATTTTAGGAAATTAAAATGCTCACTTCAAAGGGTTGGCATCTGATTGTCAACAAAAAATCAGGAAAAAAAATCAAAATGTTAAATACAGTGGAACCTCCCTTATAAGACCTTCAAAAATCATCCAAAGTGAGGTCTTATAAGGGAGGGGTCTTATAAGGGAGGTAATTTTAATACTTACAAAGAAGGGCAATGCCTCAGAGAAGTAGGTCTTATGTGGGAGGGAGTCTTATAATGGGAGGTCTTATAAGGGAGGTTCCACTGTATCTTAAGATTTGGATGCTGTATTTCTGTTTTGTTTTGTTTTCTTTTGTGCTGTAATGTTTTCTGAAGCATGCATTGGTGTTATTCTGAATTTATCCAATTCCAAACTCTCACACCTTTGTTTGACTTCTTTTTTAAAATGTAGATACAGTGGAACCTCCCTTTAAGACCTCCCATTATAAGACCCCCTCCCATATAAGACCTACTTCTATGATACACTGCCCTTCTTTGTAAGTATTAAAATCAGCTCCCTTATAAGACCCCTCCCTTATAAGACCTCATTTTGGGTGATTTTTGAAGGTCTTATAAGAGAGGTTCAACTGTATCTGCAAGCAAGTTCTAAAAAAATTCTCTGTCATGCTTTTTCTCCCCCTTTCTGTTTTGTTGAAGCTGTGAATAAGCTAATAAAGCATTCAGCCTGAGTTATCATGGGGAGATCAGATAATGACAGTCATAAATACTGTCTCTAAATCACGAGGTCTTGGTTTCTCTGTTTGCTCTTGTCAAACACACAACCATAAAAGAAATGTCCTCCCTTTTCTTCTTTCTTTTAAATCTTATGCTACTTTCAGTTTGCAGTGTGTTCTGGAACAGAATGAATCAGAAAATTAGGTCTTGTTGAT
>JAGGCT020001102.1:0-5000 GCA_017654935.2 Phymorhynchus buccinoides
TATTGTGTTGTGCTGTGCCCAGCCCTGGCTGTGGACTCCCCAGCCCGGCAGTCCAGACTCAGCATGAGGGCCCTCAAAGTGGCCATCCACACACACCTGCAGTCTGAACAGGCTGACTTCGTCAAGTGCAGGTACAAAGGGTTAAATAAAGAAATTTAAGAGCCTCAAACTCTTCTTATTTGTCGTAAACCGATTAAAAGAATCATCTATCACAAATGGAATAAATTATCACGTAAATGGAGTAATTCACCATCGTTCATTCTTGGCAATGATAGAGGATACTGACGGAGTCAGGGCTTCCAGGGAAGCACTAAAATTCTAAAGGACCCTCTAAAAGAATGTGCAGGGGGTCCCAGGGATGCACTAGAAAAATTATTTTTAGCATTCGCATTGCCACTGGGACCATCTATTCCGCCTCCAGGACCCTCTATACTGTAGTGTAAGTGAAGGAGTCCCTCGGACCCCTTGTTTTGCGGGACGATTGGGAGCCCTGGGAGGCAACACCTAAATATGTTTTCCCAAATTGTTGGAAAACAAAATGTTTACCAACTCCAATTTCTGGTTTTTGTCCCATCTTCTGGCCCGTACAGTGGCGTTGCTCCCTCGCCGCTCATTCCGAGTCCCAACTTACAGCCACACCCTTGTTTGTCAGGTCGCAGATTCCGAAATCGGCAGTCCAAGAGGAGCGAAACTATGTTAGGCCGTTAGGAGTCAACCACTAGCGGAGACACTGAACTGCTGCGGGGTCACCTCGGTGGAGTTCAGCGGAAGCCTGACATATGCAAATAATGAAGAATGTAATAACCACACCCTCTTCGGCTCCACTTCACTCCACTGCACCCCTTGATATCTTAAATCTTAGGAAATTTGTAAAATCCCTCAGTGAATGTACTGAAAATGTCAGGAAATTTGCTGGTTTCAAAATGTAGTGTAACGTACGTAGCAAATCCATATTACGTTGGGGTTTTGTGTGTGTGTGTGAAAACAGTCTCTTGCAACCTCTTTGTTTTCCTATTAGCTTGCGATATTAAAAAAAAGAAGTGTTTAACCCCTTCACTGCCTGCCCGTGTCTACTACGGGGTGTGTGATGTCATTGATGATGTCGTAACTGTTGACGTCATAGCATTGGAATTATTGTTTTTGTTTAGACCAGTCAGGAAATGTATTCAATCTCTAGATCATTTTCTTAGATTGAGTCTAACAGGTCTCTTTCAAATCGATAATTTGTAAGTTTTTCTCTGGGAGTGAAGGGTTAAGCGATAGCTCTCTTGTCTAGTGTTCAATTAAACGATGAGTATGGAAATCATGTATGACTGTGTTAAAGTGTTTCATTCTATCGTTAACAGTAAAGACATCCATCAGCTGATAGAGCAGAGCCTGAATTGTTACGAAGAGGAAGCATTCGCCTATTTCAAAGAGACTGCCGATATTTTGGACAAAAAGGCGCAGGTGAACTAAACAAATAAAGTACCTATTTCTGTGAATGTTGCCTTGTCTATGTGTGCATGTGAAAGTACGGAGGTGCAGTAACTGTTTTTGGTGTGTTAGCTTCGGTTTGTGCAAAGTAAAAGGTTTGGTGAGAGTTGACAAATAGATATAAAGCGAATTTGAACAATAAGAACTAACCAACCGGTTCCGTCTTGAAGATGAAAGGGCCTGGGGTGGGGGTAATTCCTTATCATTGCCATTCTAATCATCATTGTCATCACATACAACAAACAAACAACTGCACGACAAGTGTAAAGTGACGTTATTTTATTCACAAGAGACAAAAATTCTCTTGTGAATAAAATACCGTCACTTTACTCTTGTCGTGCAGTTGTTTGTTTGCTGTATGTTGCAGTCTGTTTCAGTTTATTGTCATCACAATTATGAGACCAAGTTTTGAGGTCTTTTTGTTACGTGACTTATAAAACACAACAAATAACCTAAAGAGTCAAGTATTTCTTGTGTCAATCTGATCCAGTTAATTGTTACCACAGGTTTAATGTTCTATATTTACCGCCCTTGTTTAATTATTTATTTATCTATGCCTTGTAATATCCCATACATCTGAATGTTGAGATGCTGAATTGGATACATGTGTGGTGGTGGATTGGGGGTAGATGAAATGGGGATTGGGTAAGGATATGTTTGCGTGTTCATTCTTTAATTTAACGTCTATCCACCTTGCAGTGATCTTAGACAAATAAAACTGTATGTTTATGTGTAAGTGTATGTGGTATTCGAGAGATAAATTCAATTAATTATTAAATACTTGTAGCGGTGCCATAGCCGATGAGGTTTAACCGAGGCGTGGTTACCGCTACACCTATCTGTATTAATTTAAAAAATCGGGACTTTACTGGTTTCGTACTGCCTCCGGGCATTGCCTCCAGTATTGTTCCCACCATATTTGTATTTACAAATGTCCCATATGTGTCTGATTCAGACCAAGAGGACGTAAAACACCATTTTCGTCGTATGTGGTATTTTGAATGTAGGCCTACGTCTGGGGAAGGGATGGGTACGAGTGTGTGAGGGTATGGGAGTCCATGCATGCATATAAATCACCTACATAAATGGGGGAAGTGGGCGGGGCGAAGGGGTATGTTGGTCTGTGTACATACATAATTAATGTCAGTGTGTGTGTGTTTGGTTTATAATGTGTTATCTGGTGAACATTGTTATATTATGTCTGTTAAAACGTGGCAGCGGCAAACAACATTTGTTAGAATGTGGCAGCCAACAAAATGTTCTTATTAATTCTTGATGGGGACAATAAGGATGTATTTATTGTTTGATTGATTGATCATTGAAGTACACCTGTTACAGGAACGATTGCGGCACGGTCTTTCCGCTCTCTTTTTACTCTGTCATGGTTGGTTTCTTTTTGCTCTTGTCAAAATATATTTTTGTTTTGCCTTTTTTCTAACCGTTTTTTTTCCTTATTTATTCTTGTCTCCGCTTTTGTTTCAGGGCCGCTACCCTCAGATGGAAGTGGTGTGGTTGATGACAAAGTCCTGGAACACCGGCATCAGACACTACTGGTGGGTTATGCATGGGTGCAACTTTTCCTGGTACACAAGGATTTCCTGTTTTAAAATTTTACCAGAAAAGGACTTTCCTGTTTTTAAGACTTGTCAAACAAGATCTTTGTGTGTCTACTGTATTTTTCAAACACTTTAAAATAAGCATTTGTATAAATTGTTGAAAAAGCAAACTAAAATACCTTAGTAAATCAATTTGTTTTTGCCTACATAATATACTGTATGCGTATATTTTAAGGACAAAGCTGAGAGGTAAAGGATCCTTATGGTTTGATGAAAAGAGTAAACTATGCATCCTGCTTTAAAAATAAACTTGAATTATTCAGGGTTGGTTTTTTTGCGTTTCTTACTCTGCGTTTATTGTAATTTGCAATCACTGACACTTTTGAGCATCTTTTCTAATGTTTTCTTTCGAAACAAATTATAACAATGTTGATATTTTGGACATACAACAGACAACACATTTGTGTGTTAGTTTGTTTATTCTTTCGAACGCTTGAAAATGCTGAGCGATGTTTGTGTGTACGGTGTGCGCGTGTGTGTGTCACGTGTGTATGCGCGCGCATGCGTGCGTGTGTGTATGTGTGTGTGTGTGTGAATTTCTCCATGCAGCTGTAGCAGCTACACGGAGGCTGAACGCTGGTGTGCCATGAGCATGAGGCTGCTGCCCCACATCGGCTCTCTCCGGGACTCCTACGAAGATCAGGTATTTTGAGCAAAGAGGGATAGGAAACAAATAATTCGCTGACCTGATGGGGGGGGGGGGGGGTTGAGAGAGAGAGTTTGTGGAGTAAAGGGGCAGTCTCTATTGTTGTATCTTTTAACCATGTGTGGGTGTCTTTCTTTAAAACAAACACCCACATTTTAATTCACTGGAACATGTGTGAGTTTCTGTTTTGTTCCATAGACTGAAGATAAACTCGTGTTTAATGAATATCTTCTCTCTTTTTTGCCATGAAGATAAACTCGTGTTTAATGAATATCTTCTCTCTTTTTTGCCATCAATTGTTAGGTGGGTTCATATCTTTGTCTAAAATAACATCAATCTGTGTATTTACTCCTTTGTCCATTTGCTCGAGAATCTATTTATGTTGACAGTGACTGTAAAATGTAGTTTAGCTGCAACGTGCATGAACAAAAAATGAAGCTTGGCGAGATAGGGGAAGTAACTTGTGTTCTGGGGCATTGTATGCTTATACGGATTACCTCCCCTACAATGCTGTTCGTACAGTTTGTGTTTCTGCATGAAGGCTCAGTATCAGCTGAAACAACGACAGCGAAATTGTGAACCCTGAGCAAAAACAAAAAGAGACATCTTGGTAACACCCTCACCCATTTCTCGTTTTTTTCCGTTTTTTAAGTCTTGCCTTATTATTATGCTATTGCAGATTGAGCACTTCAACCTCTATTGTTTGCTATTATATAACGTTAATTTTCATCCATTTACATACTTAAAATATGCATTCAAAAAGAGTAGAAGATAAAGGTAATACGGAAAGAACGCTATGAACCAAGACTGACCAATGTCCGCGGCTGTCGTGCTACATATTAAATAATGGCCTTTATTATGACTGCGATTAATTATTCAATAGGGGAAGACGGGGTAAAAAGCGCATGGGCGGGTAAGAAGCCCACCCCAATTATCTCATGAAATAAAGAAAATTTCAGTCAAATTTGCCCATGAGACGAATGCTAGACATTAACGCTCGTCTCATGGGCAAAATGAGACTGAAATTTGCTTAATTTCATGAGATAATTGGGGTGGGCTTTTTACCCGCCCATGCGCTTTTTACCCCATCTTCCCCTAAAGATAATTAGCTCAAAAAGTTGATCAAATACAGTTTAATATTTGCTAAGAAAAGCAAGTCTGAAAAAGGGGGGAGAGCCGAGAAATAGAAGGGGTGTGTTGATCTGCACCTTTGCCGACATGTTTTGTGTATGTGGCACAGAGGTAACACGTTCGCCTCATAT
>JAGGCT020001102.1:10000-12500 GCA_017654935.2 Phymorhynchus buccinoides
CAGACAACACATTCCGATTTCGGAGGAGCCCAAACGAGAACAATTATTTGGAAGAATGTTTTGGGGAAAAGAGGCAGGAGAATGGGCCAATAAGTCAGAGAGATAGTAGATGATAGAAAGCAGAGGGAAAAGGCAGTCAAAGAGAGTGGCAGATTAGAGGAAGTTACAAGCACATAACTTCCAGAAGGTGGAACTTTTTGCGAAAGACCCCCCGGTATCCCCACGGGGAGAGACTCGTGGAGGGGGCGGGGTCGTCCAGCTCCCCGTATGGAGGCACGAGGCATCCACCCACTGCCCCAGCACGGTGATTAAATTGAGTACACAAAGCACACAATTAGCAATAGAAATAAAGGGCACATTTTTACTTAACTTGTGTGAGACCGGGGTTGTTCTGATTTTTTTTTAAAAACCCACCAAAAAACTTGTACAAAATAAATTGCACTACGTGTGTGTGTTTTGTTTGTCTGTTTGTTTTCCCTTTTCGTTTGGAACCACTGTTAACAAAGTAAAAACAAACAAAATAGGAAATTCCCTCTTTTCCTACCCCCCCCCCCCCCATCTCTCTCTCTCTCTCTCTCTCTCTCTCTCTCTCTCTCTCTCTCTCTCTCTCTCTCTCCCCCTCTCTCTCTCTCTCTCCTGTGCAATGTCATTTGACAGTGGTTATGATGTTTTGTGATTTGCAGATGATGGCTGTGTACACGGACATTCTGGAAGGGATGGAGAGACAGAGGTGCACAGAGACTACAGAGGAGTGACGATCAAAATAGCCAAGTCATCAAGCCGCTCTTATCTGCGCAGGAAGCGTTTCTGGTTCATTTTCCCGTTATCTTTTCTTCATTGAGCCACGTAGCCTGTATTTCAAGATTTTCTGAAGCTATACTGATTATAGACTAAATGGTCTACTATTGAATTAAAAACCCCAACAACAAACAGACTGTTCATAGAAGTAAAGTTGATTTACAATGCCCCAAATCTCAAAGCTCTGATCAGTACTGAAGTTGCATAATTCAACAAGTTTGCACAGTTAGGTTGAGTTAGACCTACAACCTCTCCTATTGCTGATTGAAGGTAAATGTTGGTCAGTGCAACAGATTAGCAGTGCACCTACAGGATTAAGCCAAGCCACAACATCCCCAGGACCGATAGAGACATTAAACATCTGATCTGTGCCAATGAAACCATAGTCTGCTTAGGCCTACTTAATCACTAAGCGTGTGGAACAAAACCTGTTTACTTTGAATTGTCTTCCTCCGAGTAGGAAAAGTAATTCAGAAGAGAGATGTGTTATAACGGGACCATGCAGCCGTAAGTGTTACCATGGTTTAATATACTTTGCTAACACAAGTTTACCAACTGTCAAAAAGTGCCATTAACTCCTTCACGTTCATTTTTTTGTTTGTAGAAATTTATATTTAAAAAAAAATCCTGTTTATTTCTTTATCTTGTTGTGTTCCTTCATTGATTCAGTATTGCATTTCACTGATGTTATTTACTTGGGCATTTTGTTGTTTGTTTCCTTAAGTTGTTATGTATGTTGCAGTACATGCTTTGTAATTCTTAACACCATTTTTGTTTGCTTCATAAAATTGTTGAATTATATCTCTGCTTATCTTCTGAGCATTAAAGGTGTTCCAACTGTTTGAGCTCCTGTGCGATATTCTTGCTATCTTAAGAATGAATGACCTATCTAAGTTTGTTTCTGTATCTTTCTTTTCGCTCGACTGGCCATCTCTCTCTCTCTCTCTCTCTCTCTCTCTCTCTCTCTCTCTCTCTCTCTCTCTCTCCCATCTCACTTTTGTTTTTGTTCTGCTGATCCCTCCCTATTTCTCGCACTTCTGTACTGGGGTTCTTAGCTTTCATCCAATGTAATCTTTAGTAAACATGGTGGGTTTTATTTTTCTCCTAGATGCATGGCTTTTGTTGATCACCGGTGTAGGTGCGTATTGCAATTCAGAAATCGGAGTTTTGTGAAAATAGAGATCAGTTTAATTCTTTCGATGTTTTACTATTTTTTTCTTTTTATTGGCTAACAAATCAATACCGACAGTCCTGACATTGCACTTCACTAAAAATTTAAAATCGCAAACACGCAACATTAATGCAGAGTCCGACTAGGACCGCCACCATCTTGCTGTTTGCAGGAACAAGCACCGGAACAAGCACCGTTTCTGTAAAACCACAACTCACAAGATGGGCGACAACAGACCAAATGGGCACACAACGCACGCCAGTAGGTGTGAATTATATGGCAACAGGTGTGAAAACAAACTCAGAATGAAACAAACCAGATGCTTTGTAGTAGCCAGGACACTAGATGGGTATCGAGCCTAAGGGTTACTCCAGCTTGTTGGAACGGAGCACCAAAGAACGCTACTCTTGCATGTGGGTTTCTGTTGGACCAAGGAGAGAACAAAAAGTGAGCGCTTTTGGCTGCCCAACTTAATCTGACTCTGATCGCTTCTCGGCCTTTTGGCTAAGACAGTGGTTCAGGAACATAACT
>JAGGCT020001102.1:17500-25000 GCA_017654935.2 Phymorhynchus buccinoides
AAACACGCTGAACCCTTTTACTAAGTTTCCGTTGCTCGAGGACATTAAAATACGCAAACGAAATAGACGAGAGAGAGAGAGAGAGAGAGAGAGTGGGGGAGGGGGGGTATTTATCTCTTTTGTTTTAGGTCCTGTTAAAAATAATTTGAAATGACGATGTCAGATTGTTGTATTACTTGTAGGCCTAAAAATAATATTAAAACACACACACACGCGCGTGCACACACACACACACACACACATACACGCGCACATACACACACACATATTTTTTTGGGGAAGGGATAGGGTTAGGAGCAGCCTAGGATTTTTTTCATAAAACGAAAGAAGCAGAGGGTCGTAAACATGAAGATGATATAGCTTTCACAATCATTGGGCCAGTGGTAGATTATGTTAAGCAATGTACAGTGTAGTTTGCTGTTTGATCATCGAAGAAGAGAATCAGAGGTATTTTCTCCTCACAAAAATGTGATTTAAACTGAACTGCGAGACACAGGATGTTCCTGGGTTAAATGCACAACAAACCTGTCAAAAGATTTGACCCAAACCCGGCAGTGCCATTTATTTCGACTTATTTACTAGAGCTTGCTTGTCCATTTAGACTATTATGATCTCGGTCACAGTGTAGTTTCCCCTCCACCGATTTCCCTTCATCGTGCATTGATATCTCTCTTATTGTGCACCCACTGAATTAAACGAAAATCAATTCTTAGGTGTTTCTTCCTTCTTCTTTGACTCGACGATATTAACACTTGTTGCTGTTTCGCATTCTCACTCTTCCTCTCTCCACGTACACGCGCCTACTACTGGTTCATAGAGTTGGAACGGCAATTTCCCCAATCCGCCGTCAATAAAGGCAAGAGTTTATGGCGTATTCACTATGCGTGGAACATGAAGCATTAAACTGTGCCTGTTTACTGCCAAAGCACATCGTAAAGCCAGCCACACACATACACACACAAATCGTTTACCACTAGTTGGTTTTGTTGTGATGTTTTTTCTTTGGCCAAAACATACTTTGCTTTCTTCTGTCGTTGTGTCTTGCAGTAGGCCTCAGTAGTGGAGGTTCCTTCGAGTTCTCAATGTTGGAATGCAAAAAAGAGGGAGCAAGCAAGGAAGGGGGGGGGTGGGGGGTGTTAGCGAAAAGGGGTTGGGGTAGGGAGTTGAGGGAAAGGGATGGATGGGGTGGGAGATGAACGAAGTGGGCTGGATTTGGTAGATTTGCTAAGGTGTCAGGGAGTCGCCGAGTTTAGTGGCACAACTACAACACCATCATCGCTCGCTCGCGCCCCGCGTGATTGACAGCTGCCTAACTCCGTGCAATTCTGTTTTCTGTACTCCGATGCAAAAAGGTAAGAGAAGATAAGCGTGGAAGATAAGGAAGGGGAGGGGGAGGGGGGGGGGGGGGTGGAGGGGGAGAGAGAATGATGAGGAGAGACAGGAGGAGAGAGAGAGAGAGAAGCGGAGGAGGAGAGAGTGACATGGTGACAGACAGACGGACAGACATAGAGAAGGCGCGCGCGTTGTGTAGGGGAAGACGGGGTAAAAAGCCCATGGTCGGGTAAGAAGCCCATGCCAATTATCTCATGAAATGAAGCAAATTTCAGTCAAATTTTGCCCCATTAGACTCCCCCCCCCCCCCCCCCCCCGGGGCATTGTCCCCTAAATTTAATCCGGAACCTATGCAGTTCCCTGGACCCCCGGCGAAAACCACAACCCCCCTATTACGAATCACTTGGTCCGGTCCTGAAAGAAACAAATGCAGAAACAAATCAAAGGATATAAATGCTGTGTTCTGTTTATTCGTGAAAATGTCTGTACAAATAACTACTATAGTATGTGTAACAAGCTATGTTTGTATGTGTGTTTGTTCGCACATACACTTTACACGCACATGCATTCGTGTGTGCACTTAAGTCAGTATTGATTCGTTTGATTGAGCAAACACTGAAGTATATAAAAGCCTTTAGATCACACACACACGCGCGCGCGCACGCACACGCACATACACACACACACACACACACACACACACACACACACACACACACACACACACACACTACTAGCAACAACAGAAACAATATATATTGTGTAATAAATTAATTTGAACATGTTATACTAGATAATGACACAAAAGCTGGTTGGAATTGTGGAAAACGATAGATGCTGAAGCACCACTTGTGGTTGTTTAAATGGATCGTCGGGGGGTCGGGGGTCGGGGTGGTTCGGGTCGGGGGTCGGGTGGTCGGCGGGTCGGGGGGGCGGCGGGGGGGGGGTCGGTGTGTGTGTGTGGGGGGGTCGGGGGGGGGGGGGGTCGGGGCGGTCGGTCGGGGTCGGGGGCGGGGGGTTCGGGGGCGGCGGGGGGGGGGTCGGTCGGCGGGGGTCGGTTGGGCGGTCGGGGGGGGGGCGGGGGTCGGTTAGGGGGTCGGTCGGGGGGGGGGGCGCCGGGTGGGGGGGGGGGGGGGTGGGGGGTGCGGGGGCGGGTCGGGGGCGGGGGGGGGGGGGGGTCGGGGGTGGTCGGGGGGGAATCGGCGGGGTCGGGGGGTCGGTCGGGTTCGGGTCGAGAACTGGGACCTTTTAATTTCTGTTTTGTTTGTTTTTGTCGATCGCTCGGATACTTTTTGTTGTTGTTATAATGAGCGCAGACGCGTCACGCTGCCGTTTGAATTTTGTTTCTTTTCCGTTCATTTTTAATTTGTCTTTTTATTCCATGTACCCCCAAGGGGCTTTCGGAAATAAACCTTGAAACTTGAAACTTGAAAACTTGCTATGCGCTTAACTGAGAAATATTTTGTAAGATTTTCTGGAACTAAAGCAGGAGAATGGACCAGTGTAAAGGCGGCGACAGACTATGTGGCTGCCTCATGTGACTCGATCAGGTCGTGACGTTTCACCTCATTTGCATACCATCTAACTCGATCAATCTGACTCAGTCGGGCCCAGTCAGGTGACAGGGCCGAATAGGGCGGGTTCTAAATGTCACTGATCGAGTCAGGTGGCTTGTGACCTCTTCTGTGCTGGAAATAAAATTTGGTCTACGTCACGACCTGATCGAGTCATATGAGGCAGCCACATAGTCTGTCGCCGCCTTAAGACAGCAGGATTGCAGATAATAGTAAGCAAAGGGAAAAGACAGTCTTCTTCTTCCGGTTGAATGCCCACAATCTTCAGTAGCTTAGGTGGTTCGTGTCTGATTCAGCATGATGTTGGGGTTCCGCTGAACGGTCCCTGATTGGCTGGGTCATGTAGCATAGGGTGGTTGTAATTATTTACCAATTCTCCCCCCCCCCTCTCTCTCTCTCCTTCTTCTGTCTATAGATTAGGGCCGAAGTATTCCGCGCATATTTTCCCCTGTAGATACCCCTGTATTTTCCCCTGTAGATACCCCTGTAGATACCCCTGGATCTACAAAGATGGTAACAGACTGAAGTTACAAGCACAGAACTTCCAGAAGGTGGGGAAGTAGTTGTACAAAAGCTTCCCGGTGTCCCCACGGAGGGTGTGTGTGTGTGTGTGTGTGTGTGTGTGTGTGTGTGTGTGTGTGTGTGTGTGTGTGTGTGTGTGTGTGTGTGTGTGTGTGTGTGTGTGTGTGTCAAGTCAAAGTCAAAGTCAAAGTCAAAAATACTTTATTATCACGTTAGGTGAAATTACAGTGTGGTCTCGTACAAGCAAAATACAATCAAAGAAACACAACTAACGAAAAATGAATGACAAATCATGCTTCGAAAAAAAATGAACATAGTTAGGGTCGATACAAGCGTGGTGTGTGTGTGTGTGTGTGTGTGTGTGTGTGTGTGTGTGTGTGTGTGTGTGTGTGTTTGTGTGTGTGTGTGATATGACCCTTTTATTTTTACTGGAGTACAAAATTAATATTGCAGTCGTCGGAGGGAGGGAGAGACGAGTGGAGTAGTTGCCAACATGTCACATTCACTAAACCACCCATCGCCCTCTCTTTTGATTGACAGCTAACGAGGTACAATTGATGCGGACCGCTCGGAACCCCCCCAAAGTGTAAAAGTAGGCGTGGCTAGCAGTGACAGCGACGCCGCTGGTTGGCTGAGAGGCGTGTGAAAGGCCGTGCAAAGTTGGCGGCGCGAGCTTGTGCCTCTGAACTAGGCGAGGTTTTTGGGGTTTTCTACCGCCGCCACAAGTTTCTACCATTCAGTATTGCAAATTCCTGGCTTCCGCGAACACCACAACTACTACAACCGCACTAGTTAGTTCTGTAGGTTCTATGAACAACTACATAAATACATTTCCACACAGTGGAAACATAAAGTTGTGCTTTGGAGCATTTAACTTCAATACTGTAAGAAGAAAATGGTGTATTTGGTGATAAGAAGACACAAAAAGTTTAGTGTGTGTGTGTGTCGGTTTGCTAGTACAAGGCCTAGGCTACCCCCATTGAGTCGGTCCTAATGGCTTGAATGGGGAACAAACTGCCTCTATTAGGCCTACTAGCACAGGGGCTCCTCTACCAGCAGGAACACGGTGGTATTATGCTGTGCTGTTGGTCGACAGTGTGTAGTTCGAAGTGCAGTGTCTGGTCTGGGACTGTGTTGTGAATGGACAGTTCCTCGGTGAGCAACTGAACTGAGACCCGTGCTAGCGGATCACTAACTGGCTAGAAGACAATATGAGTGTCCCCAGGCTCCACATCCCCTGTCCCATGCAAGGGGGTGGGGGCATCAAGCTCAGTACCGCAGTGTGGACGGTGGCTGCCCTGTGTGTCATCGTGTCGCGGCACGTGGCGGCCACAGGGGGCGCGGAAGCGGTGCGCACGTGCGAGCCCATCCGGTTCCCGATGTGCAAAGGGTTGGGGTACAACGTGACGGGCATGCCCAACCTGGTGAACCACAAGGACCAGCAGGACGCCTCGCTGCAGCTGCAGACCTTCACCCCGCTCATCCAGTACGGCTGCTCCAACCAGCTCAAGTTCTTCCTCTGCTCCGTCTACGTTCCCATGTGCACGGAGAAAGTGATGGACCCCATAGGCCCCTGCAGGCCCATGTGTGAGAGTGTCCGGCGCCGCTGCCAGCCTGTGCTCAACGAGTTCGGATACCCATGGCCCACCGCCCTCAACTGCTCAAAGTTCCCGCCTCGCAACGACCAGAACCACATGTGCATGGACGGGCCCGGGGAGGAGGTGGAGAACGACATGCACAGGTCCTACCAGCCTCACGGGCACGGGGGGAGGACCACCGTGTATCCTAACGTCCCTCCAGGCTCCGTGACCAGCAACCTCCATCACCTGCGCAAGTGCGGCATGTACGAGAACGCCGCCAAGTACGTGTACATCAACCGCACGGAGCGCTGCGCTCTGCTGTGCGGGCAGGATGACGCCTTCTCTGCCGAGGACAAGCGCTTCGCCGACGTCTGGATGGCCATCTGGGCCGGGGTGTGTTTCCTGTCCACCCTGTTCACCGTGCTTACCTTCCTCATCGACTCCCAGCGCTTCAAGTACCCCGAGAGGCCCATCATCTTCCTGTCCATGTGCTACAACATCTACAGCATCGCCTACATCGTGCGCCTCATCGCCGGCAGGGAGGACATCGCCTGCGACCTGGAGAGCCAGAGCGGGAAGAGCATCCTGATCCAGGAGGGGCTGGAGAACACGGACTGCGCCATCGTCTTCCTGCTGCTCTACTTCTTCGGCACGGCCAGCTCCCTGTGGTGGGTGGTGCTCACCTTCACCTGGTTCCTGTCCGCGGGGCTCAAGTGGGGCCACGAGGCCATCCAGCTGCACAGCTCCTACTTCCATCTGGCGGCCTGGGCCCTGCCCGCCATCAAAACCATCGTCATTCTGGTCATGAGGGACGTAGACGGGGACGAGCTGACCGGGGTGTGCTTCGTGGGCAACCAGAACACCAGCACCCTCATGGGCTTCGCCGTGGCGCCCCTCATCGTCTACCTCACGCTGGGCGTCTCTTTCCTGGTGGCCGGCTTCCTGGCGCTGTGCAAGATCCGCCAGCAGGTGCGCAACGACGGCGTCAAGACGGACAAGCTGGAGGTGCTGATGGTTCGCATCGGTATCTTCTCCGTGCTGTACACCGTCCCCGCCGCCTGCCTCATCGGCTGCCTCCTCTACGAGTACGTGCAGCGAGACTCGTGGTACTTCAAGAGGGACCATTCTTCGCCCAACATCGAGATCTTCATGCTCAAGCTGTTCATGTCCCTGGTGGTGGGCATCACCAGCGGCATGTGGGTGTGGTCCTCCAAGACTCTGGCCTCCTGGAAGGCCTTTCTGGGCAAGCTGTGTCAGCGGCGAGGTGCGCGGGGAGCGGGGGTCGGGGAGGGTGGGGGCCGCAAGAGCGGCATCGAGTACAGCGTGCCCATCCACCACTACCAGCAGGTGCCCGTCAAGCCCCAGCACCCCCACCATCACCACCCACACCCGCCCCACCACCACCACTCCTCCAGGACCATCCGCATGGAGAAGGGGGGGTCTAAGCGGGGCAAGTCCGATTCTGAAACCATTGTGTGAAGCGCTTAAACTCGGTCAGGGAAGAACAAGCGTGCGCTGCGTGTGTACTCAGTCGGTCCTAGGATCTGCACTTTTTGTGTGCACAGTGGACAATCCAGTTAACACTGATAACAAAACAACAACTGTACAGTGGAGTGAACATACAACAGTAAGAACATACTAGTATGGTGTATAGTGTGTGGGGCCCAGTGTGCGTATGTGTTAGAGAGAGAAGAGCTTGGTTGTCTGTGGGCTAATTATTTACTGTAGTCCCAGGGACTGGTGGATAGGATTTGGACGTTCAGGTATTATGGCCATAACTAAGGATGAACCTTGTAACGTGCGTTTTACGTTTCACTCTGCTGCGTGTGTGTGTGTGTGTGTGTGTGTGTGTGTGTGTGTGTGTGTGTGTGAGAGAGAGAGAGAGAGAGAGAGAGAGAAGAGAGAGAGAGAGAGAGAGAGAGAGAGAGAGAGAGTGTGTGTGTGTGTGAGTGACGGTCTGTCTGAGGTCGTGTTATTGTGTGCGCTGTCATATAAATTGTCGTAGTCAAAAGCTTTAAGTCCGTGACGATATCCGATCTAACGAGAGAGAGAGAGAGAGAGAGAGAGAGAGAGAGAGAGAGAGAGAGAGAGAGAGAGAGAGAGAGAGAGGAAGGGAAATGGGGGATTAGGATTGAGGGATTGAGAGGCAAAAGTTTAGCAGTTAACATTGCATTGATAATTCCATTTTCTTCAATGTGTCCCCGTGTCCCCCCCCCCCCCCCCCCCTCCCGTTCAAGGCTTGAGTCACAAAACAACACACGGGCGATATGTTCAAAGTCAGGACAATTTCACGTTGATGGAACTAACAAGACTGCTGCAAACAGAACGACGGGATTATGAAACTAAACAAAGTGTTCAAACTGGTCAACCCACGTCACCCCCCCTCCCCCACACACCTTCTTCCCTCCTCTTCCTTCACCTCACTTACATACTGCCAAGACGTGTTTTGTGTTGTTTTTTACAAGTGGATATTTTTTTTTCTCCCTGTCTTC
>JAGGCT020001103.1:0-25000 GCA_017654935.2 Phymorhynchus buccinoides
AACTATAACTGCAGGTTAATTGATTGTACTGGACATGGGCAGGCAGTGAAGGGGTTAATGTTGTGCTTGAAACCAACAACAACAACAATAGAAGGCCTTCTGTACACCTGAGAGACTGTAAGTGACCAAGCACTAAGAAACTGCATGCACATGTGACTGACCAGGTTGAAACCAACAACAACAACAATAGAAGGCCTTCTGTACACCTGAGAGACTGTATGCCTGGCTTTCCCGCCTTGGCTAAACCTGAAACCAGCATTCCAGGACTACGACATCAAAAGTTATAGACCAAGCACTAAGAAACTGCATGCACATGTGACTGACCAGGTTGAAACCAACAACAACAACAATAGAAGGCCTTCTGTACACCTGAGAGACTGTAAGTGACCAAGCACTAAGAAACTGCATGCACATGTGACTGACCAGGTTGAAACCAAGAAGGAGAGTCACGTGAAGGATAAAGCGGACAAGGAGTTTCTGGATCGTCTGGAGCAAGTGCAGCTGGCTGAAGAGTGAGTACAAACTGTGCATGGTAACCAACACACATGCCAGTTAATAACTACAGTAGAGTACTCTTAACGCAAAATTCAGGGGACAAAGATTGTTTTTTCGTCCTTGTGTTAAAGCATTAAGAGGGGTTTTGTCTGTTCAACCAGATTTTGGTGTGTTAGCTAATATTTTGTTATCCAATGATGAAAGTCCATTTAGCGTCCTCCGACCTGGAACCAGGTACACGTGGGACATTTATAATAATAAAGATAGTGGGCCGATCCTGGAGGTACTGCAATGCCATGAAAGTCCATTTAGTGTCCTCCGACCTGGAACCAGGCACACGTGGGACATTTATAATAATAACTGGAGGTACTGCAATGCCGTGAAAGTCCCAATATTTTGTTATGATCAAGATTAAATGATGTTATCCAGTTTTGTGTTAAGTGTACTGTAAGGCATGTAGCAATGTTTGTTTATCAAAAAGACACCATGAGACACATGGATGTTGCACAATGATGCATGATGCAGTCACACAGAACAAGGAATCATACTTTCCTTTTTATCTTCCCGCTTTGAAATACATGTACACAGTCAAACCTCAGAATAAGGTATTTGTTCGTGGGGTTTTTTGTCATTATTTCTTGTTGTTTTTATGCAGGCAAGTATTAAATAGTTCTCTCTTTTTTCAGTGGAAATGTATGAGGAAAAAGATTGTGATGAACTTTGACCAGTATTGTGTGAGACACCAAGTGCCTCTTTGTTTGTGTGTTATTCAGTCTGGCCAAGCAGCGGGAGCAGTTCATTAGAGACAAAGAAGACCAGATCGGCATGTACAAAAGAGCCCTGGATGTGCAGGTGAGCTAGTCTCTTCTTCATGCAGGGCTTCTGATCTTTCCCCTCGCTTCTGATCTGGCCCCCCTGTTGAGAATTTTAACGCATATTTTCACCCCTAGTTGCAAATTTTAAGGGGTAAAGGCGAAAACATGGGAGAAGCTCCATCACCTGCAAATTCCCAATCCCCCGCCCCGTGCACAATGAGCTTTCAAAGATTTGGGCTTTCTGCGCGATCCAGTAGAATTTTAGATCTAGCCTAGACAGCTTGTGGCAGAAAGGCCTAGCAGACGATTGAAATACGAAGAACGTCATTAACTTACTGATAAGTAACGGTTGTGTTCACGCACGCGTCATCATTTTAGTGCGTCATCTCACCCCCTAATGAGATTTTAAAGGGTAAATCTCACGCACAGTTTCATATTCTAGGGGGTGATTTGAGAGCTCTAGTGCGTAAATACACACAATCTGTACATTTTCAGAAGCCCTGTTATGGCTAGAATGTTTACATTGTTGTTTTCTGTACCCACAGACACTGCTAAGGTGTTTGTTCCTGCTCTGTGGTCTCATCTTTCTGGATTTCTTCATGTGTTTTACATTGTTGTTTTCTGTACCCACAGACACTGCTAAGGTGTTTGTTCCTGCTCTGTGGTCTCATCTTTCTGGATTTCTTCATGTGTTTTTGATGAGCGAAGTGAAATCTATGCAGTGACGATCTTGGTGTGGGCGGGGTGTGGGTGTGCGTGTGGTCTCGGCTCATTGAAATTTCTAACATAGCAATTTTCTCAGAAACTACAAACAATAGCACAACCAAACTGCACGATGATAAATATTATTATGTTTGCAGTAACTGCTTCTATGAAAAAGACACTAGAACAAATTGGATGTAAATCTGATATTGATTTGTTATGGAATATTTATTTTAATCTCTGAGTTCAACAGGTTATTACTTTGCTTAAGGAATATGTCAATTCCTCTCTGAATACAGTAGGTCATATTTTTGAGGTTGTAAAGAAATGTCATTTTTGTGATATAAAATTCATCATCTTTTAAACCTTACTCTGATTATGATAAGAAATAATAATGATGATATAAGCTTAGTGAAGAGAATCCTGTAAGTGAATCAACTAGACTGACAGATTATGCAGAATAATGTGACACACTCATTCATATATACGATGAGCGAGTTGTGGCGCATCGTTCTTGCTTGTTTTTGTTCTTCAATATTTACAGTTGGAGTTACTGAACTGGTCCAGCTGGTTGGTCTATCCTTTCTGATTGCAACAGATGCAGTTCAAGCCATCACCTTAAATCGCCATTTAACTAAACATTGAGATCTTGAGTCATTCCTTCTGCTCTCTGGTCTATTTTAGCTGGGGTTTCCCCCTGGGCTGTTTACTTGTTCATTCTCTGTATCGCTTTCTTTTTCTGGACTACAATGTTTGCTTATGTCTGGTCTATTTTTTCTAGCTGTCTGCCTGCAATGCAGTTCAAGTCATTCCTTCTGCTCTCTGGTCTATTCTTTCTAGCTGGGGTTTCCTCACACTGATTAAAGGTATCTCTTTCTTTTTCTGGCCCACAGATGCAGTTCAAGCCATTACCAATGCCGGGCCGTCAGGCGGACAACGAGATCTTCGGAAAAAACGACACGACCAATGAGGAGCTGATGGAGAAGCGGCGGCGGGCGTACAAGCTGTTCCAAGAGCAGCACGAGGTGGTGGGCGAACGAAAGCGCGACGCCATCTTGAAACGTCTGTCGCATCAGAAACGGGACGAGTTTGTGCTGAAGAAGACCAAAGAGGAGTAAGTGAAATTTTTGGGCATGGCATCTTCAGTGCAAACAATTTCTATCCCAGCCATCCAGAATAGCAGCTGCTCTTCCTTTGCTATCTGGCAGTCATAGGTCAAAACGACAGACTGCATTGCACATGTGTGTCTTTTTTATCTCTTAATAATATTAGTATTAGTATTGTTGAACACGTCATTCCAATTGTTGGGTGGGAATGGGGCTTTATATTACTTCTTGCCGACATGAAAGGGCGATCATTTTAGGCCCGAACTGCTCATGCCACCTATTGACGAATCAGGAGCAGATCATTTTCTGTGGCTATATGCTACTTCTTCATGACAGGCAAGGACGATAACCTCAAGTAGGTGGCGTTCGCATCTCAGGGCACGAGACAGGGGCAGAGAATTTTCGGTATAAAGTCTCATTGTATACCAATGATCATAATCTAATGGTAATGCTCTTGATTTTAACCCTTTGCAATGTTTTGCTCCTCTTAACCAATGAAAATGTTAATCATCAAGAGATAAATAACTATAAGTGGTACGATTGGATTGCCACAGATCTTCTATAAAACGCTAATGATGAATCGGTACTTGACCATCATGTTGCACATTGAGGAGGCAATTGCCGTTTTGTTTTCAAGTTGGTTTAAAACTTGTTTGTTGTGTTTATAATGGATGAAGAACATGTTTGTTGTGTGTATAATGGATGAAGAACATGTTTGTTGTGTGTATAATGGATGACTAAGGAATGACTTCTGTACCTTGTCACTGCTTCAGATTCAAAATGTTCCTCAGCACTAAACTGTGATAGATTTCTCATCGCAAAAATGAAATTTATGTTGTTTTTTAAGCACTGATGGTTAAAAAACTACACTGCAATTGATTCCTCATTGCAAAAACAAAAGGATACCTGTATATTGTAACCAGTGCTGCATCTTCTTTTTCAGCCTGATGGACGACCGAGCCCACCGCCACAAGACACGGGTGGAAAACCGGCGCAAGCTGGAAGAGCAATGGAAGTCGGCGGCAGGCACCAAACGGGCGCGCGACCTGGAAGAGCGTCTGCTGAGGCTGGAGTCCGGGCAGCTCCTGCAGGAGACCTGCGACCAGTACCGGCGCTGCCACCAGTGCAAACGGCGCGTGGAGAACTGCGGAGAGACCAACGTGTGGAGCGAGTCCTACTACAAAACAGGCACGCGCATCATGGTGTGATTTGACAGCGAACAGTACTGTTCATTCTGTCTTCGAAGTCAGGGGGTCAGAACCAGCGCATGAAGCATGCCTCTAGATTGTCTGGGGGTCACCTGGATGTTTTAGGGGGTCTCTCTTTTATCATTTTTAAACTGTTTTTGAAAAACTGTGCATCAGGTGAAAATTTGCTGTTTTGTGATGCACTTGCCTGAAAAAGACGCTCATCTGTGCATAGAAAGGTGGCAGAGTAGTTAAGACGTTCGCATGCCAAATGTAATGCGTGACTGCAGCGTTGAGTGACCCGGGTTCATATCCTAGCCTCACCCTTTCTTTTCTAGTTTGACAGGAAAATCGAACTGAACGTCCTGTCCTTCGGATGGAGACTTAAAGCTAGTCTGACCCGTGCACTTTACGCACGTAAAATCCCACGGCAGTTGAAAGTCAGCAAGAGCAGGGAGAAATCCCGCTGCCTGGTATGGCCAATTTGATAGCTAGGTTTTCCAAGTGTGCCCCCCCCCCCCCCCTCCTCACCCTGTGCCCCCCCCCCCCCCAAAAAAAAAAAAAGGGTAGGCACTGCAATTGCGGCGACGCTCTCTCCGAGGGAGAGCAGCCCGAATTTCACAGAGATAAGTCTCTGTGACTAGAATATACCAAATACAAATACAAATAAAATACAAATAAGAATTGACACTGTTGTAGGTTGAGGGGAAGGAGAAGAGGAGGGGGAGGAGGACAAAGAAGAGGAAGAGGATTTATTTTGGTGTGAGGACGGGGTGGGTTAGAGGGATGTGTTCCAGCGTAAAAACAAACACGGATCAAAAAGACTGATTGATCAAGCTGAAACAATGAGGCAGATCACTGTTTCACTGCTGAATAGACACACTGAACATTTGTCACATCTTCTTCTGTTTTTCTGTTCATTTGCTGGCAATGGAGTGAGAAAGGTGGTCCTGGTTTTCGTTTTTCTTTGCAGTGTGTTTATGTGTAGATATTAATCATTGAGGAAACAATCAGTGTGTTTGATAACAACGAAGATCAGGGATAGAACATATGTTTTTTTATGTTAAGGAATAGGGTTTGTTTGGAATCTGAAAATAATTAAAGAGCATTTGTTTTGAAATCAGTTTGGGATATTTATATTATATCTTTGATTAATCAGTTTTGCTTGCTTTCAACCGGTTTTCTTATTTCATTTATCAAATTTCATTTCTGAGTTTTTCCCCCTGCATTTACCCAAATAGAGATATAGATAGTACACTTTAGAGTTTTTAAGCGCACTTTGGTCTTGATTCATTATTTGGAAATTAGTGTTGAGCAAAGCATCTCATTTCCTAAACGGGAAATATTTGGGTATGAATCTAGGTATGTGTGGATGTGTGCATGCACCTTCGCATGAGTGTACATGTATATCCGTTTGTGTGTGCAGAAGCTTGCGTCTGTGTGTTGCTGTTATTGATCAGATCCTTAGCATCTTGCCCATCCTTCTTATCTGCTGAGATGTATTTATTATCTGTGATACCATTGCTGATTTTGTTGTTGTTGATCAGCGTAAACTGAAGTCTATGTACAGAGATGCAGGATATGATTCTTTAGTCTTGGGTTGTAGGTGTACATGTTTGGTGGGTTATGTTATGTGTGTGAGACAGACACACAGAGAGAGTGTCTTGTGCGTGTGTGTGTGTGTGTGTTTTCATTTTATGTCTATCTTCAATTGTTGTGCTCGTATATTGCATGCCTCAGTGCAAGTGAATGTTTATTACATGTCTCGTTAATGTTCTTTATCGTGTTGTCATTTAATCCCGTTATTTTGATTATTCATGTCAATTCTATCAGATCTATGCACATTTTATGTAATGTTTAATGATTCTGTTCAGTTTGAGATGCTATTTTCTCACTTTTATGATTGCATGATTTTCTTTGCTTTGATTTTTTTTGGTGTGTGTTCAGAAATAATTATTTAGTAGGTGGAAGACAGCATAAAAAATTATTGTTGATGCACTTATATGTACTTGCACAGATATGAACATAACTGTGACGCGTCTGTCGCCACAAAATGAGTTGTCTTATCCCTAGGGGCAATTGTAGGTGGAATGGGGTCCAATCATCCATTTCCAGATTTCGACTTATTATTAAACAATAGGTCTTTCTCTACCTCACACAGAAGTATTGAAGTGTAAAAACGATCCTTTCTGCCTTCAAAACATGTTTTTATCAGAAACATCTGACTGTTTTGTTCACATTTTGAAACTATCCGGTTGCATTTTCTCATTTCGCCGATTCCTTGAGTATACGACTTCAAATGTTCGTAACTTTGCAACAAATTATCCAATTAACAAGGTTTGTTTGTTTGTTGGAATGCTCTTGATGCAGAATAAGGGTTTGTTAATCACTCAAATATAACCCCTGGGACATCACGACTCATTTTGTGGTGACGGGTCACAATTATGTAGTTGTTCACACACACACACACACACACACACACACACACACTGGGACATCACGACTCATTTTGTGGTGACGGGTCACAATGATGTAGTTGTTCACACACACACACACACACACACACACACACACACTGGGACATCACGACTCATTTTGTGGTGACGGGTCACAATGATGTAGTTGTTCACACACACACACACACACACACACACACACACACACACACACTGGGACATCACGACTCATTTTGTAGTGACGGGTCACAATGATGTAGTTGTTCACACACACACACAACACACAACACACACACACACACACACTCACACACGCTCACACACCTCACTTTCACTCATACCAAATAGAAAATGAATGTAAATTACTAACTGTGTGTTAGAAATGCCACTTGCACTAATGCAAACACAAATGCATAGAAACATAACACACTGCATGTGTGTACGGATGCACAGTAACCTTGGCTTACTATCAGTATTACAGTGTTATATTGACTTGTTTCATTTGTTATCATGGTGCACGTGAAGTTTTCAAATGCTGTAGCCAGTTTGTTTTGTATCTTCCCACCCTCTGCCGTTACATTAACAATCCTTCGCTCATGTCTTCTCTTCCTCAATCTAGAAATTTCATTTCTAAGGTTTTATCTAAGCCCTATATTTTTAAGAAAAATCTTTGTCCCACCCACTCCCTTTGTCCGCTTCCTGGAATATTTTGTTTTTTCTTTCCAGGTATTAGGTACTTTAGAGTCACAGAGGCGTCTCTGTGAAATTCGGGTTGCTCCCACCTGGAGAGCGCGTCGCAGCCAATTTTTTTCTCTTTTGCATGCAGTTTTTGTGAGACTGATGAGGAAGGAAAGGGAGGGGTGGGGTGGGGGTGGGTAAATTTTGACCAAATGACAACTTTTTCGTTGCCACTGGGTTTAACATGTGCTAAGTGCATGGGCACACAGGACCTCAGTTTATTGTCTCATCCAAAAGACTCCACGTTCAGACCGTAAGGCCTAGTGCAAAGTGAGAGGAAAAATCCCCTGTACCCAGGTTCGAACTCGGGTTTACTTGACACAAGGCGAACGCGTTACCTCTGTGCCAATCTACTCATATTCCATAATGAGATGCAACATTGTTTTTGCTATGTGAGATACAACAATTTTTTGGTTATGTGAGATACAATACTTTTTTTATGTTAGTTGTTGACATAAAGCCACAGATGTTATTTTGGATCATAAGACTTTTAATTTTGTTAAATCTTTGATAAAAACAGCAAAACAAACATTATTATTTCACACACACACACACACCAAGCATTTAATTAAAAGCTGCCTATTAGGGATGGTCTCCCTTTACAATCTATGTAATCATGGCTTCCACTAGGCACTTAAGATCCACTCATGACCTCAAACGAGGGGGCCTTTTCACCGGCTCTAGTGCTGCAGCCAAAGGGATGGGTTGACCTCTTGGGGACCTTCCCCAACGCCAGCTGTCCTCAAATCCCTTTAGCCAAGACTGGGGATGTACCCTGGGCAAGGCATCTCCACTATAAACAGATTCTAGCCCAGCTGGCCAGAATAGCATCTGCCTTCTCTACTTCTTAGCAGTCATGGTAGAAAACGAGTGGCTGGCATACAAAAAAAAGAAAAAAGGTCCAGTTATGTCCCTTCTGTTGAACTTTCTGTTTGCAAGTTTAGTTGGTCTCTTTAGAGGGGAAACTATGAAAGCACATAAAGTCACGTCATGTGGACTTGTTTTTGGAAAGTTGTTCTTTCCTTTTTTTCTGACTAATAATTTATTTAATAAGTGCCTTTTCAACTTATTTGCTGAAGTTGTATGGAATGTTTTAGTGACCCCAAAATAAAATAAATAAATAAAAATAAAAATAACATCCTGTTCAGCTGCTAAATGTCAAATAAAGATGATTGTGTTTGTTTTTTGCTGTTGTTTTGCTTTGCTCGTTTTCAATTTGTCTTATGTTGCTGGGTTTTTTCTTTTTGCTGCTGCTCTTTACATTGGGGAGGAGGGGTTAAGAGCAAGCAGGGGTGGATTTTCTACTTTAAAGGGTTCAGGGTTTATGAATCTGGTAAGCTGAATGCTAACACTACTGTTTCTGTAGTTTATATATATTTATATAATTAAATAGATTTAAATCATATACAAATAATGTTGTTGGGTTTTGTTGTTGTTAGAAAATTGTAAATGTCTACAGAAGGTATAAACTACAGCATTATTCAAGTTCTCTGTCTTTCCTTGTTTGTCTCACCTTTTTTAATATTTGTTTATTTTGTTCCCCCACCGCCCTTTGTTTTGCTGTTTCAGTCCCTTATTCTCTCAGTCTTGCATGCACATGCTCTCTCATTGACCAATATCATATTTTATGGATTTGTTTATGCTTAATACTCCATCCTGTATGATTATTGCATTGTAGATTACGTTCAAGTAAAAAGGTGTCAACAGTTTGGCATTTTGATTTTGATATCTTCATTAAAAGAGAAGCATGCATTTGACCACATTTTAAGATGTGCTTAGAGTACATGTACTGTCCAAACTGCCTCTCTGAGTAATAATACTGCTGACCAACACATTGATACTGCTGACCCATTCATTCTGAGTGATGAACTGCTGACCAACACATTGATACTGCTGACCCATTCATTCATTATGAGTGATGAACTGCTGACCAACACATTGATACTGCTGACCCATTCATTCTGAATGATGAACTGCTGACCAACACATTGATACTGCTGACCCATTCATTCTGAGTGATGAACTGCTGACCAACACATTGATACTGCTGACCCATTCATTATGAGTGATGAACTGCTGACCAACACATTGATACTGCTGACCCATTCATTCTGAGTGATGAACTGCTGACCAACACATTGATACTGTTGATCCATTCATTATGTGTGATGAACTGCTGACCAACTAATTCAGGAAACCTGAATGAAATGTGATGTGAAATACGGGATAGAATTGATGTTATTAGAAGGCATTTGTTTACCAAAGTTTGATTTTCATGACATTGGCATTGTCCTGAAGATGTGAAGAAAAGAACATGTGTTTTAGCAGTGTCGCTGGGAATACAATTGTCAGCCTTAATTGATATTATGCCATTTGTCACTTGTGGCCTTCTTTCACCAGGGTGTTATCACACCCACTGAGGAGGTTATTCTGATAACATTTTGTGGCTCTACTCATGAAGTTATATTAATATTTGTTTTTAATTGACATCTCCAGCGATTTTTTCGGGACCTTTTCAGTAATTCTTGACTCTTTTTGTATGCCTAATGGTTGATGGGTCTGTCTCTCTCTGTCTCTGTCTCTGTTTCTCTATATTTCTCTCTCAAGCAAGTAAGCAACATTAAAATATGTGTATAAATCAAACCCCTCATGCTTATTTTGAAATGTTCGATAGCTAATCAGCTGTGCACATGCAGATGATTTATACATCATGATTTTGAGAATAAAAACATTTTGTGAGAAAAGTAAAGTTGAATGTTGTTGTTTTTTTTCTTTGTCACATCATCTTCAGTTTAGTTTTACTCGAACATCAGCACAGTATCTTCACTCCATCAATAAACATCAACACGGTATTACAACATCCTCAATATCATCACACTATCATTGGTTAATTTAAGTTATCTGAGTAAGACAAAACAAGAAATAGTATCGACAAAATATTTATTGAACATTGTACTAATACAAGAAAGTTTTCATTTCGTAACAGAATTGCACCCTTATGGAATAAGATACCCACTAACTTTAAAAGAGCACCAAGTACTAACTCTTTCAAAAATCTGCTAGACAATTGGAACGATTACAATAAACTAATATATGAATATGATGACTAATTCATCAACAAAAAACTGAGCAATCGACGACCTTGTCAACGAAACAAAATACATTTTATGAAAAAAATATGGGACTTTAAAAGCCTAACAGCTATATCATCTCGTCCCTATTATCTGATCTGATAATGACATCATTTCTGCACACAAAAATGAAATCGATGTCACAGCACATGCCCTAATTTGGCTTGAACAAAACTGGGGTGCTGATGTTACCGAAGTATTCCTGTTATCTACTTACCGACCTGCATGCATAATTTCACTTTGTTTACATGCAAATTACGTCGTGGGTAACGCCCACACCATTGTTAGGGTACCCTTTGTAGAAAGCCAAGATTGATGCACAGGTTCGAGGCTGCTCCCTCAACACATCAGACATATCATGACAAGGAAAAAGTGATACAGAGGTGGCAGAGAGGGGGGGGTGTTCAGGCCAGGCAGTTATGGCCAGCTATCACTCCTCGTTTTGGAACGACAAAGCGAGAAAGTCAGCCAGCGATAGCGTGTGAAGCAGATTCTTCCAAATGCTCACTAGTCCATTACACTTGCTAGAACTGGATCTGCATGTGGATCATGTACGTTGTAGGAGCCTATAGTAGTAGTAGTAGTAGTAGAATAGGGACTTATCAAGCCGTTAAGCTCTTTAGCAGTCCCATCGATTTCCAATTTAATATTAAAAAAATAGCGGTCAAGGTTTTACGGTTGAATTTTTCTATAATACAAAAATTAATAACCAATGCTTCTAAATACATTTACTAATTTTGGAGAATTATCAAGACGATTTTTTAATATATTAACATTAGGTGCACATTTTAAATCAAAAGTTAAATCATTCCAACAATTAGCAACTCTGTTAGTAAAACAATTATGAAGGCTATAAAACATTCAAAACCGCGAGCATTAATTATTGATGGTAAAGACTTGCCAGCCCAATTTGCAGGTCTCAAACTGACAACATTTAAGGGACATGACAAAACAAAACAAGGGAGAGGAAATTGTGACCTGTTGAAGGAGTCATGAGTGAACCTTTCCACCGTTGGCTCTTCGTGGGCAGTTGAGAGGAGAATGGCACATTGACGAGGAAGGGATGAAATCAGTGGGGGGTGGGGAGGGGGCTGTGGCGAATGGGAAGGTGAGCACAAATCAGCATAGAGAAAAAGAGAGTTGTAGAGATTAGATCCAAAGAAGCAAAATTGTAGAGTAGTGAGTATGAAATCATATCAATGTAGTGTGTGTCGGGGGACAAAAAGGAAAGGGGAGGGGGTTGTATGTAAGTGTGTGTGCGCACGTGCACACACACTTTCAGCCATTTAAGGGGCATGTTGTTGAGAGCCTTGTCAAATAACCACTCCAAAAAATGTGGTTTAGCTCACGTGAAACTGCTGTACAAGAAGGATGGAGCAACAACAGCCTGTGTGCTGCATGTACAATGGGACCAAAAGGCGAGTTAGATATGGGTAGGTTACTGACAGCACATGGCGCAACAACAGCCTGTGTGCTGCATGTACAATGGGACCAAAAGGCGATTTAGATATGGGTAGGTTACTGACAGCACATGGCGCAACTTAAAGGGACGAGATTGTTTTACTTATTCTCAGTGAAAAGCATGGCAGCATATCTGAATTTTGTTTTCTGTCAAACTTTTTTTCTTCAGAAGTGAAAGGGTGAAAAGCGGTTACGATTTTTGCAGAACGAAATTGGTTACTTTGATTTGATATTTTGGGTACTTTTTATATTCAGTACATAACCAAGACTCGTCTTAGTGTAACTGAGAAAGAATGAAATGTTTCTTTTAGTTCATTTTCGTTTTATCAGTTATATTATCAAACTTTATTTTGTGGATTTCCAATAGGGGTTACTTCAGTTTTGGGCACGTGTTTAATTTTCCAGTGTCTAGTTTAGGCTTTTTGATCCAGGGAATAAGCACCTGAACAAGATGTTCTGGAACTCTCCAGTATCTAGTTTAGGCTTTTTGATCCAGGGAACAAGCACTTGAACAAGATGTTCTGGAACTCTCCAGTGTCTAGGTTAGGCTTTTTGATCCAGGGAACAAGCACTTGAACAAGATGTTCTGGAACTCTCCAGTATCTAGTTTAGGCTTTTTGATCCAGGGAACAAGCACTTGAACAAGATGTTCTGGAACTCTGCCCTGAACTTGGCCCCGGTTAGACAGTACAGGTAGAAGTTGATGGAGCTGTTGGCGTACCACAGGACATTACCCATCGCACGGAACAGTACATTCTGTCCGTTCTGAATCGGGTCATCGAAATCGATGTAGGGCTTCAGGACTGATAGCAATGTCACCGGCGTTGTCAGAAAGAAGAAACACACACTGACGACGATTAGTGTAACGGTCAACGAAGATACTTTTTCTTGTCTGGAATCATGGCTGGCTTGCTGCATGGAAAGGCGTTTGTTCGCTGTGAGAGATTTCACCACTTTCCACACCAGAACGCTGTTGCTGATAACCAGTAACACCGAAGGTAAGAAACAGCATTCCACCATGTCTACCACAGACCAAACATTCAGATAAAACCACACGTAGGTTTGGGACACAGCAGTGAAACAACATTTCCACGAACAAGGACCGATATCGAAGCCATACAGAAAGTGAGCATGGAACAGAACGGCAGCTAGGACTAAAGCCCCAGCAGTAAGTCTGGACATCCTGTTGGTCCACACAGCATTGACACGAAGTGGCCACATCACAGAAGCTGCTCTTAGCATGGTGAGGGCACTGACCATCCAGGCAGACTGAGCAGCCGTGCTGTACACCATCATGTAGTAGAGTTTACACTGCCAGGAGCCCAGTTTGTAGACCGCGACCACGTCTAAACCTGTGCTGATCCAGTCCATCAAGGGATTCATGATGAGAATGATCTGGTCCGAGCAGGCCAGAACTTGGAAGAACACGCTGGACGTAGACTCAGGAAGGCGTAACATGATCAGCGTGATCATGAGATTACCGAACATGCCAGACACGCACATGAAAGGGTTGCAAATCCTGAAAATTAAAGTGGATGCCCTTTCGAACGGGGCGTACTGTTCCAACCACAGCTCCCGTGCTAAATCCCAATTATATGCGCTGGTCAATGAACGGTTCATTTCAAAAATTGAAGAAAAAACACACTGAAAGTTAGTGTTGCTTTAATGTAGGTACGTACCGTTGATTGGGCTTGATATCATTCCCAGTGTCGTTTTTACCTTGAATTCATGAAATACATGTGCAAGGAAGCATTCAGTTTTAACGTTAAAAAGATCGATTAAATCAGCCTGATATTAAACATTAAAGAACTAACGCCGGAGAACTGCAATAGGCCTCGTAGGGTACATGCATTCTACTCTCTCTGCTCACAATTCAAACTTTGTATCAGTCCATATATAAATATCGTAATATGATAAGCATCATTATTCCGAAAGTTTGGCATTAGCCAGGCCAACTTTGTGTCCCCTTATCAAATAGCCATGAATAGCAGGCATGCGGCGTTTCATTCACCCCAAGATTTCTGAGTTTTTGCAAGCAATATATGCTAGATTGACATTTCTTGTGGATAAGATTAGTATTTGCAGTAAAATTCAACTAACCATCAATCATTGTTCCTGAATATTTATATTCATTCACACGCTCAACTTTCACACCACGAATGAAAAGGTCAGGCACAACAGGTGGGTTCTTTCTAAAGTCAATCAACATATCTCCTTTCATGGTTTTCTGTACATTAAGGTCCAGGTGGTTCTGTTCACACCATGCTGCAAAAGATGAAACTTGATGAGAGTATACAGAGTCAGAGTTTGTAAGGTCTTGGAGAGCAGAATCATCAGAGTATTTCACAAGTGGGGTGGAATCAGTGCCAGTACAGTCATTAGCTATTATAGTGTAGAGAGTGAAGAGGACAGGTGAGAGAACAGTGCCATGAGGAGAGCCAGTAGAAGTGTGCTTTACAGATGAGATAGCTTTCTGAAAGCGGACTGACTGAGATCTATTGACAAGAAAACTGATTATCCATTTAACAAAGCGAGGACAGACATCGTAGGAAAGGAGTTTAGTGGCCAGTAGATGAGGTTGGATTGTGTTGAAAGCAGACGAGAAATCAATACAGAGAATCCGTACAAAAGTGCCAGGTTTTTCCAGGTGTGTGTATGTGTTATGAAGGAGAGTGAGTGTTGCGTCGTCTGTACTTCTGTTGGATTTGAATGCAAACTGATTAGAATCAAGGAAAGGGGTAGTCTGTGCTGTGATGTATTTGAGAATGAGTCTTTCAAAGCATTTCATAACGATGGAGGTCAAAGCAACAGGGCGATAGTCATTCAAGGAAGAGGGCTTAGTTTTCTTTGGGACAGGACAGATGATAGACTTTTTCCAGAGATCAGGAACAGAACAAGCATTCACAGACCAAGAAAACAACATACCAAAAACATGACATAATTGACTAGCACACGATTTCAAAAGACGCCCGCTGATGTTGTCAGGGCCCACAGCTTTTCTGATCTCCAGCTTGCTAAACAAACCCTCCACTTCTGCAGCCTCAATCACACATTCACTCGCATCATCCACACGCTTCATCACACATCCCATCCAGTCTGTTCACAACATGATCCAAATCCTCTTTCACATCATCACGCTCAAAACGGCAATAACATTCATTCAATTTTTCAGAACATTCTTGTTGTTCCTCCAGCGGCATGACCGATGTCTGGCTCGCTGGCTTATTCTGCCCAGTGAGGGTTTTCAATCCTTTCCAGGCATCGGCCATGTTCCCCCGTTGGAACTGGGATTCAACCTTTTCTTTGTAAACCTTTTTCTGTTCACGTATCTCGTCTGACATTGTTTTTGGATGGTCTTTCTCTCTGCTTTGGTTCCAGTCTGAAAACGAAACATCTTTTGATTAATTGTAGTCTGAAGAGACTTGGTCACCCAGGGTTTATTGTTGGGGAAAATCTTCACAGTTTTCTGGGGAATAACCATGTCTTCACAAAATGAAATGTAATCAGAAACAACATCAGCGGCTTCACTCACTCTCTCACGAATCCGTCAACACGCTCCATTCCGTACACTCCAAGCATCCTCTCAGTTCCTCCACTCTTTCAGGCGTCCACATTGTCACACACTTTCTCGCCACAGGGTCTGTCTGGATTTTGGGTCTGTATTTAGGTATGAGGCAGACAGAGTTAATGTCAGAACCACCGATAGAAGGCAGGGCGACAGATTTAAAAGCATTTGGAATGATACCATAGCACATGTCAAGGGTCTTTTCATTGCGGGTGTAACAAGTAACATACTGTTTAAAAGAAGGGAGACAGGTTACAAGGTCATCATCATATAGTAAAAAGCCAACTGTCCGTCCGTGTCTGTGTGTCTGAAACACAAAACGGGCCTTATAACTCCGCCGTTTTTCGACCGAATCGCTTCAAATTTGCTGTGAGCCCTAACGGGGCGATGGCAACGGCAACCGAGGCGGCCGTGTCATTTGCGCATCCGCCGGCCTCTCGGCGCCCGTATCTCCGGCGTTTCTGGGCTGATTGCCTTCGAATTTGGCAGGAAGATGACCGGGGCCGGGGACTATCCGTGTGCCAAACCGGAAGCGAATCGATTCCGAAATGCCGGAGATACGGGTGCCGACAGGCCGCTTCACGTTTTCACAAACCGCGGCGTAACCAGACCCGACATTGACTCGAGATTTGGAACATGCGTGACCAGGGATAGTGACTATCGTCGTGCAAAATTTCAACACCATCCGTTCATAAACACGCGCTATAAACCGATTTATTTTGCAGGACGCTAATTTCAACCAACACTTCACACATAACCAAAGACTCTAAAAGGGGAAGATGGTCTACTTAAGAGTTATCGGCGAGCCTGGCTGATAGAGTTATCGTTAGTGGGGTAGTTCACAATGGCGGCTATGCAAAGACTCAGATAAAAATTTGAATGGAGAATTCAACTGGCCTATCGACGTTCAATGTCATAAAGATGTTTAAAAGGGACATAACCAGTGTTTCTGTCCTCACTACTCATATAGGGAAAAGGGACCAGATGTTAGTCTTTTCTTTTCAATGTCTTTGGCTCTTTGCTTGCCTCCCGGCCGCGAGCCCGCTGCAGCTATTTTTATACAGACAGTGGAGATCCTTTCCTGGAGAGAGAGAGAGAGAGAGAGAAGAGAGAGAGAGAGAGAGAGAAAACTGACTGGGGTGGGGGGTGGGGGGGGGGTGGGAGTAGAACACAGCAAGCTTCCCCCCCTAGGGATACTGGGAGGGGGGGGGGGTCTTCCGTACAAATAGTTCCCCCACCTTCTGGAAGTTATGTGCTTATAACTACCTCTAATCTGTCAGTCTCTTTGATTCTGCCTTTTCCCTTTGCATGCTGTTATCTACTAGCGTTCTGCCTTTCCGGTCCATTCTCCTGCCTTTTTTCAAGAAATACTTTCAAAAAGATTTCCTCTAGCCGAAGTCAGACATGCTGGGCCTAATTATTCTTACTTAGGTGCATAACAGCAGCATGATGCATCTACGTTCGTAATTGACAGAAATTCTCCTGCCTTTTTTCAACAAATACTTTCAAAAAGATTTCCTCTACCCGAAGTCAGACATGCTGGGCCTAATTATTCTTACTTAGGCGCATAACAGCAGCATGATGCATCTACGTTCGTAATTGACAGAAACATGCCTGAATGACCGAAGAACAAGAACTTAGAAGACGAAGAAGAAGAAGAAGTACTACTCTCTCTCTCTCTCTCTCTCTCTCTGCGTGCGCGAGGTCAAAGTCGAAATGATTATGAAACACTCTTTCTGCGATAGGTCAAGATGTGCCCCCCTGAAATGAAAGACCTTACACATTTGTGATCCATTTTCTTGGAAGGTGAAATGCTGCCTTCTTCTTGGAAATGTAAAACCGAAAGTTTCACTTTCGTGTGTTTGAGACTGGCTGTTGAAAGCCACAATAGCAAACAAGTGTGTCGCTGAGTGGCAGATAAGTCCCCGAGCAAGTAAATGTGGGGAGGGGGTAGGTGTAGGGAGGAGATAGCTGCCACGGGGTTAAAACTGCCACGGGGGTTAACTGCCACGGGGCGATTGCTAGTAGTGATTATAATCGCCTAGCACAAAACAAGGGGCATCAGGGTTGATCAAGTGAAGGGAGCGCACGGTATCGGCGATCTCGGCAGCAGCACGTGCAGCACAGGCAGAGGGGGGTAACACGGTGACGAACAGCTGACCGAACTCTCGTGGCAAGTATCTGGGTCGCAGTGACACAGATAACAGTTCACAATCACGATTGTCTTCTCACCGTCACATGCACCCTGTCGCACCACAATATCTTTGACCACCGTTCGTTGACGTACAGGCACACGCCTCCGCCTTGTTTTTAAAATAATATATATTTGTTACCTGTGTGTCCCTGTCCGTTCTGTAAGGCTTACCAAACCCATCAATAAACAGCATGTCATCTGAAATTTTGCCACACATCCATGTCTCTGTAAACGACAACAAACAAGCGTCTCTGTACTCTCGCATGAATCGTGTGTTTGCCTGTATTTCGTCCAGTGTGGCCTCATAGATCGTACATTGGCCAGTATCATGGTAGGAAGGGGCGGCCTGTTTTTCTCACGTCTCTGTCGTCTCCTCACTCCTCCTCTGCATCCTCGTTGTCGTTGTCGTTTGTCAGTCGTGTCATGGGTGTGATCGTCTGCTGTGTTTTTCTCTCTCTCTCTCCCACTCACTACTGACTACCCGATTCCTGGGATCGGCTCTTAAATACTCCAGTTGTGCCTTTAAATGAAGTGAACTAATAAGTGACTTTGTGCTGTGGAGCAGATTATACAGGGGCGGATTATACTGTGCATAAAGGGGGGTCATCACCAGTCCATGCATTGAGAAAGAAGCCTAGCTAGGTCTGGGAAATATATATATATATATCTCCACATTGTTGGTGTTTGTTTGTTTTTATGTCTAGGCCTATATATTTGTAGAGAGAGTGCAGTTTCGTTTAGACTACAAGCTGCAGTCCTTGCATTCCGCCACTTTGAACAGACCCTACCATCCTACCTCTCGGGTGCTCTCCAAACTTACAATCCTTCTCGCTCACTCCGATCTTCCCATGCCAAACTGTTGAAAGTTCCTCAAGTGAATTTAAAGTCTTTTGGACAGCGCAGTTTTAGTTTTTGCGCCCCCACTGTCTGGAACTCCTTGCCTGTTCACCTCCGTCACCAATCAGCACTTCCCGCTTTCAAAACCCAACTCAAAACTCATCTGTTTCAAAGAGCTTTCTCTCTCTAACTTCCACGTAAGTTAGATGGCCGAATGAATGTGTAGAATGATGGTGTATATTAGCCCATATTGCGTGTGAATCAGTGAATGTGAGCGCCTTGAGTTTAATTCTAAAGAAAGGCGCTTTATAAATGCTATGTATTATCATTATTATTATTATTATTATTATATTTGAACATAATTGAGCAGCTCCATTGTTCAGTTTAAAATAAATGATGTTTGTGCTTTTGATAATTAAAAAAGCCCAACAGATTTTCTTTAAATGTATAAGCAACTCCCTTGGATTGTAGAGGGGAAGTATTGTTTTTTGCTCCTTTTGTTATCTTTGCTGTTTCCTGTTTTTTTGTTGTGTCTATGTTGATAAAGGCGCATTCGACGTCACGAAATATCCAGTTGTTTTGTTGTGTCTCTTGTAAATAAAATAACGTCACTTTACACTTGTTGTGTGTTTGTTTGTTTGTTGTATGTTCCAGTGACGTTGCTGTCTGTTTCAGTTTTTTAAAAGTTAGTATGTTAAAATCATCTATTGAAGGATTTTCAGGTAATTGGAAATAAGGTAGGTACTGCTTCATAAGGGGACATTCAAACAGTATATGGAATGTTAAAATGTTCTTCCCACATATGCATCTTGCAGCATTAATCTGTTTACATTTTAAGCAAGTCTATAACATAAACTAGAACTTTCCATTGAAGCATGGTTTAACGACTGAAGAAACGTTGCAAGTGGTATTTGAATTTACGATACAACCTGCACGAATACCTTTTGTAAATGTCTGTAACATTCTTTTACTGATAAAGGAATATTAATATTTTCACCACTGATTAATATATTTCGTGCACCTCTTCTGGTCACAATGTCTGCCCACTCGTTGCTATGAATACCACAATGTGATGGAACCCAAGCCAAGACCACACTAGAACCCTTTTGAATGAAAAACTGAATAAGAGGACTCATTTCAATTATTAAGTCACATCTGTCTCTAAACTTTATGGATTTTAGTGTAAGTATAACAGATTTTGAGTCAACACAAAAAAGAAATCGAAACATGATCGGTTAACAATGTATCGCAAAATGTGTGTGTGTGTGTGTGTGTGTGTGTGTGTGTGTGTGTGTGTGTGTGCGTGCGCGTGTGTGTGCGTGCGTGTGCGTGCGTGCGTGCGTGCGTGCGTGCGTGCGTGTGTGTGTGTGTGTGTGTGTGTTTGTGTGTGTATGTGTATGTGTGTGTGTGTGCTATCCGTGTGTGACTGTATGTCATAGACTTGTGCGTTTATGTTTGCACACGCGCATGTAAGCATAAGGCCTTGATTTATTGGTTTCGATAAAACAAACGCACAAATGATTTATTTACATTACCTTTCAATTGGGGCCTGCACGACATTTATCGCGGTAGAGTACTAGTAGACCTACCAGCATGAAACTTGAGTAGAACTTAGAAAACGTAGTTCTACTGTTGTATATAGGAGAGAGAGAGAGAGAGAGAGAGAGAGAGAGAGAGAGAGAGAGAGAGAGAGAGAGAGAGAGAGAGAGAGAGAGAGAGAGAGAGAGAGAGAGAGAGAGAGAGAGAGAGTATAAATTAAACACAGAGCTCTGTGAGAGAGAGAGAGAGATAAGAGAGGACCGAGAGACTTCCTCTCTCCCTCCGTCAGAGAGAGCTTTCAAAGAGAGAAAGAGAGAGAGAGGAGTTTCTGAGAGAGATTTATGAGATCTGTGTGTGTTCGCGTTGATTGCGTTTTTGTTTGAAGAGATGAGTGTGAGAGAGAGAGAGCGCCGTATAGAGAGAGAGTGTGTGTGTGTGTGTAACTTGCTTCAAAACAAAACAAAGACTGAACATTTTATCTCGCCATGAGTCATTGGAACGTGGCACTGACATTTTTGTTTCATATTCACATTCATTCGTATATTAGGCCTACATAGTGTTGGACAGAAAACCCATTTATTAGCATGGCTTATATTAGTGTTACCCGGTACTTAGCATAAAACCCTTGCCATACTTTCTGGAATACAGGCCTAATCGAAGCAACGAACGGACGGGACAAAGCATGGTTAACTAAAAGGGAAACACAGTGGCTACGGGTACGGCTTTGCTGCAACACTCAGACCATGTTCAGGGATAGTATAACTCTTCCTAGTCGAATTTTTCGTCAACAAATGCATTTTCTTATTTCGTATATTTAGCGCATCTTGGCAAATAGGGTTAGGGATAGGGTTAGGAACATGTCAGAGTTAATATTAGTAGTTGTTGAAGACATTTGCGCACAATTTATGCGTCCCGTGATTGAGCGCCGTACCCGTAGCCTGGAGAATGTGAGATACGGGCCCGTACCCCGAGCCTCTGCCAAAAGGAAACTCACGGGTCTTTCCTGGTATTGCAGTACCTCCAGGATCGACCCACTATCTTTACATCCACAAATGTCCCATGCGTAACCTTACCTGTTCCAGGTCAGAGGACGTTAAACGGATTTTCATCTAAAAAGGAAACTAGGCAAAAGAAAATAGGCCTTACGAGAAATAGACGTTTCTTCTGATTTCTTTTTAATTTTGATAAGACATTACCATTCACTGACAATTTAACATATAATAATTATGTTGTCACGCCAGCCATTACCAAAATGAGCAGGACACGATTGTACTGTCCAAATGTCGCTAAACAATTGTGTAACATGAATTTGTTTGAGATGTTAGGCCTACGTGCATTTTGTCATTTAAACAAAACTATCCGGAATGAATGAAAATCGTTCTTGTGAACAAAACAACAACAACACAAAAACAACCAACCAACAAACAAACAGGTGTGTAGGCTTTGTAAAAAAGCTTCTTTTTTTCTATAATAAACTGTCTGAAGATTTGAACCTTCAGGACTGTGGGCCCGTTGTTGGCGTCTGGTCGTTTCATTTCTCAGTACTCGACTCTGGGCCGACATGGTTCGCACAGTCCACAAGAAAATGGGTCACTCCACGATCCAGAACGTCCTGCTTTATGGGGCCGAGACGTGGAGGACCGCTGTAACGACCACAAGGAAGATCCGGACCTTCTTCAACAACTGTCTGAGGAAAGTTCTCCGAGTGCGCTGGCCTGACACCATCAGCAATGAGGAACTGCGGCAGCGAACACGTCAGCAGCCAGCAGGGGTGGAGATCCAACAGCGTCGCTGGAGATGTATATTGGCCACACTCTCCGCAAGTCAGCCATCAACACGACAAGGCAAGCCCTCAGGTGGAATCCACAGGGGAAAAGGAGGAGAGGCCGGCCGAGGAGCACCTGGCGACGCGACCTAGAAGCCGACGCCAAGAAAATGGGCCTCACCTGGGGACAGCTGGAGAGACTGGCCCAGGACAGAAGCAGCTGGAGAGACTGGCCCAGGACAGAAGCAGCTGGAGAGACTGGCCCAGAACAGAAACAGCTGGAGAGACTGGCCCAGGACAGAAACAGCTGGAGAGACTGGCCCAGGACAGAAACAGCTGGAGGGACTGGCCCAGGACAGAAACAGCTGGAGGACAGACTTGCCAGGACAGGACAGAAACAGCTGGAGGGACTGGCCCAGGACAGAAACAGCTGGAGGGACTGGCCCAGGACAGAAGCAGCTGGAGAGACTGGCCCAGGACAGAAACAGCTGGAGAGACTGGCCCAGGACAGAAACAGCTGGAGAGACTGGCCCAGGACAGAAACAGCTGGAGAGACTGGCCCAGGACAGAAACAGCTGGAGGGACTGGCCCAGGACAGAAACAGCTGGAGAGACTGGCCCAGGACAGAAACAGCTGGAGGGACTTGCCCAGGACAGAAACAGCTGGAGAAACAGCTGGAGACTTGCCCAGGACAGAAACAGCTGGAGGGACTGGCCCAGGACAGAAACAGCTGGAGGGACTGGCCCAGGACAGAAACAGCTGGAGGGACTTGCCCAGGACAGAAACAGCTGGCCCAGGACAGAAACAGCTGGAGAGACTGGCCCAGGACAGAAACAGCTGGAGAGACCCTGTTGGCGGCCTATGCCGGTTAAGGTCAAGGTCAAGGTCACCACGATATACATTTTCTTTTGTTTCCTTTTTTCTTTCTTTTTCTTCTTAAGTTTTGTTCTTTGCCCAGTGACCTTTGGGTGCTGATGAAGCTCAAAGTCAGGATCAAGGTCACCATGGTTATAGTTTTTCCATATTACATAATTATGTAAGCACTTTTCTACGACCACACTTTCTTGAGACATGTAGAAGCTTCTTTACATTGGCTTATGGTAATTCCCATTATTTAATATCTATCAAGGTCAAGGTCAAAGTTGAGCCACCAGGGGACTTTGCTGCCGCTCGGTGACACATGTTTTATTTTTTTAGGGAGGGTGGCGACATACACGCACACGCACACGCACACACACACACACACACACACACACACACACACACACACACACACACACACACACACACACACACACACACACACACACACGCACGCACGCACGCACGCACGCACACACGCACGCACGCACGCACGCGCACGCACGCACGCGCACGCACGCACGCACACACACACGCACGCACGCGCACACACGCACACGCACACGCACACACACACACACACACACTGTCAAAACATTTTTGACACACTGTCACACACATTTTTGTCTGAATCACTATTAGTGGAAGGACGTTAAACTAAAGAACAACACACACACACACACACACACACACACACACACACACACACACACACACACACACACACACGCACACACACACACACACACACACACACACACACACACACACACACACACACACACACACACACACACACACACTGTCAAAACCGTATTGACAACAGCAACATAGCCATAATTATGGCTTATTAGCAAACTGTGTGCGTATGTGTGTGTGTGTGCATGCATGCGTGCGTGCGTGCGTGCGTGCGTGCGTGCGTGCGTGCGTGCGTGCGTGCGTTTGTGCTCGTGTGTGTGTATAGGCCCTATGTGTATGCGTGTATGTGCGCGCGAGCGTGCGTGCGTGTGTGTGTGTGATGACTTTGAGCTCACAACTACAACCCATCTACAGCCTGTAGGTTGTAAGGCTACTTTGCAAGAGGTCAACAGCAGAGGATAGTATCAAATATTGTTTTTTTTAGCATAGCTCTATGAAAATAATGATATGCCCGTGTGTGTGTGTACAATAAGGATTAGGCTATGTATGCCGCATATATTCATAACAACGACGTGACTGTGCAGGAAATATGCTTATTACAATGCTGTATAAACTTACGGTTTTGAAAGACCCAGCAGAGGAGCTGACTACTATTTTGGAAAGCTGGGCTGGATTTGTGTTGTTGTTGTTGTTCATAGTTGATATACCTTGCCCAAGGGACAACCTCACTCTCGGCCATGAAGACCCAAAGGGGCACCCTGACGGATACGTTTATTGCAAGAAACACGTCGAGATCACCAGCAAAACACCCTTTACAGAGATCGCAACACTCACTTTGCTTTGGTTTCCTAGAAATCAAACCGTCAAATTGGCGATTCCTCCTTGGTGAAGGTGCTGTAAATAAGATTCTTTTCTAATGGCCGCCTGAGTCGCTTAGGCCAAATCGTTTGCACGAAATTTCCACAATACAAGCCTTTTTATTTTATACAGTTTACCAAAAGGAGTTTCGCTCACAACAAAGGAAATAGCTCTTTTTTTTCTTACTGCACTACAAAAAAGAAAAAGCTTCAACCACTCTCAGTGGCATCCACCCACCCCATCCAAAATGGCTTATCTCTCAAGCAACTCTGCCAAAGAGGAATCGGCGTTTTGACGGTTTGATTTATAGCAAACCAGAGCAAAGCGAGCGTTCAGATCCTCGAAAAGGCTGTTTTTCTGGTGACCTCGACGTGTTTCTTGCAAAAAGAAACTCATCCGTCAGTGTGCCCCTTTAAGGACAGCTGGCGTTGGGGAGGGTCCATAAATGTCAACTAATCCCTTCGGCTGTAGCACCAAGAGTCAGTGCTAAATGCCTCATGATTTTAAATTGGGTGTCATAGTCATTCACGAAAAACAAACATTGTACCACGATTTTCCATGACTGAAGAAAATCAATTTATTGTACAGCTCTTAATTGCTACCACAGCTTTCGGCAAATGATAATATTGTATATTTAAGTCACCTACCCGA
>JAGGCT020001104.1:2500-25000 GCA_017654935.2 Phymorhynchus buccinoides
GTAAGGCTTTCCAAGTCGGTCTTTTTTTTAAATGTCCTTTTCCCTTTGCTTTCTATCATCTACTATATGTCTGGGTAAAGCAAATACTTTTTCTCCTTCGAGCTCCTCCGAAATCGGAATGTGTCGGCTGCACGCAGCGGGGAGACCAGTGAAAACTGAAAACCGGACACATACGTACCTTACCCATTATGGCCATATGGCCTGGGAACGCAGAAGAAGAAGAAGAAGAGGTGTGTTTTTTATGTATATAAGCAAGGTTTATCGTGCACTCATATTTTTAAGCTGACTTAACATACTCATTTTAAGGTCAATGTAGAATTTCCATTGGACAAGCTGATTTTTAAAGTTGTTAGTATTAGGTGCTCTTTTGATATTACATTGTAACTTATTCCATGTGCAAATCTGTCAGAAAAGGGATAATTTTTCTTATATGTTAGTTTTACAAAATTCAGTATATACAAATTAAAATACATGTTAAGGACCACGTTTTCTTTGTATGCACAGAAAACAAAGAGGGTTCATCTAAATCATTTCAAAATTTGAATATGCCTCATTCTATGCGTTGTGCACCTAATTGGTAAGTTTCGTTGCATTTGTGCGATTACTGTTGATGCATTACGAAAAACAGAAATCACAAAAGCGTGGCTATTCAAAGTGTCAAAATGGGGTGTGCTCACTGTTGTTAGCAAGGCAAACGAAAGACAGGATGTCTCACGAACCCCCTAATGTGCCCAGAAAGCCCTGAGGAACTGCTGCTTGCGCAGTTGAAGTTACTGATGCTTAGGTGGGTAGGCCACACCCAATTTTGGCACCTTTTGAGTGGCCGCGCTTTATGAGGAGATATATGCCTTCAAAACTAACGCTACGAATGCAATGACATTTTACCTAGACGTACAGATAATAAAACTACTGATAAATAAAATATCAAAGGATAGCATTTGATGGTGCCATTTTTGCTTTGCGCTCAAGACTGTGGCCACGCACAGTCAAGAAGACAAGAAGTGATACTACACTTTTCGTTGATCTCTACTATATATATGCGTATCATAATTAGACACGAATATGAGCACAGATTACGACCAGAAGTGTACAAGTGTACAGCGACCTTATTTCATAGACAGAAGACAAAAATAAAACAAGGGCATCGCCGAGCGGCAGATATGTCCTTTGCCGGTTACGCCCTGTACAATGCCCCGCCCTGTACCTCCCTTCCACCTCACATCTTAGGTCCCTGTCCTCTTTGTGACCTTTGGGTGATGCACCTACACACCCTTGACTGGGTGCAAATCGTTTTCCGGGATGCACACCCTTAATTGGTGGGGTGCACACCCGTAACACTGAGACATGTCAGCCACTCGGCGACATATAAACCCCACGTGGCACATTTTGTGCTAGGATGTCTTTTACTTTTAGTATTAGACCCCCTCCTGTACCAGGATGTACACCCTTAATTAGTGGGGTGTACACCCTTAATAGCGACATTTAAATCCCACATGGCATAATTTGTACTGCAATGTCTTCTACTCTACTTTTTACACCCCCACACAAAATTTGGAGTGATTCTATACAGTATTTCACGAGATACAGGAGGGCGAAGAAAAACGGAAGCATGTCTGCCGCTCGGCGACATTGTATTTGCGAGGAATAAATTATGTACGAATGTGTTATACTCTTAGTGTCACATCCTCACACAAAATTTGAAGGGATTATGTCTACTAGTTCACGAGATACAGCTTGGACAAGAAATATATAGCGCAAAGAAGGAAATTTCGGTTTTCAAGGTCACACTTCAAGGTCAAGGTCAGTATGGCGATAATTTATGCTCGGATGTTTTGTATTCTAGGTTATACAGCACCACACACAATCTGAAGCGCTTCTGTCAAGTACAAATGTGGACAGTATGGCTTAAAACACAATTTTTAGACCCCTACCACTTTCATGGCCTACCGATCTCTGCGACCTTGACTTTGACCTTGATCGGTATGCCCCATCATCAGAACCGCCATAAGCCAAAGTACCTACATGCCAAATTTGAAGATCCTAAGACCAACGGTGTGGAAGTTATGGCCCCTTAAAGAGTTTCGGTTTTCAAGGTCGTACACCAAGGTCAAAGTCATGACGGCGATAATTCGAGCGGTTCGAGAGATATCCTTGGGACAGACAAAAAAAAAGAAAAAAGAAACATACACGAACGAAAACATACTCCTTTGCGATCGTAGATCGGCAAAGGACAACAACATGCGATACGTTGGCTGATTGGATTACGAAGAGGGGAATAATTACTTTAGACACCCTCATGTTTACGACCCTCAATCTGAAAGTATTTTCTCTTTCAGTTCTATGAAAATAATCCTCGGATGATCCTAACCCTATCACTTTCCCGATGATGGGAGAATGGTACTTCACAGTGAACATTTTCAATGAGACACTTTGAGATTGGGGTAAAGCACAAGAGAGCCAAATATTGTTTCGCTTTATTGAGTTCTATGTAGTATATTTCATAGACATATTTGTCGAATTATCACATGACAGAATGATGCTGCTTCACTTTGTCTTTCGTCAATAAAATAACGTCACACTAAATTATTGTGCATTTGTTTGTGGATGTTTGCTTCAATTGAAAATTAAAACATGTGTCATACGCGGTAACTTGGCCCAGGCCCAAGTCTTAATTCATAACTGATCGGAACAATTTCTGCAAATAATTATGTATAATTCTTGTCAAAAATAAATCAAAACAAAAACGTTCACAAGCTATTGTCTAGTTCATTCAAGAGTAACCAAAAAGCAGCAATTAAATAAAATGTAGTGCAGCATAATTATTTTGTAACTACCATCGATACTAATGAGCCTTGAGTACGCCTGACGTGCAATCGTCAAAAAAGTCTTCTTTGGTACTAAGCGTATTTTTAATCATTGAATATGCAATAATAGGCTACATGCCAACATCAAATTCATTTTCTTTAAACATGCATGTTGGTCATAACCATTTTCATTGTAAAACAAATAGTAATAAATATTCGATAACCGTAAACTTACTTTTTTTTCCGTCTCGATGAAAGTCGAACAAAGTCACACAAGCAGAAACTGCTTAATAATGCCGAAGGAACAGCAAAAATGAAGATAGCACCGATACTTTCAGAAGCCAAGATAGTTGTGACGGGGATTTCACAAGGCGCACAGATCTTAAACACTTCCTTTCCGTGACTCGATCGCTTAAGCGGGTTAATGTTTTACGTCCTCTCGCTCTATAAAAGACCATATGGGACATTTCTTATTTGTAAAGTTATAGGGGGGGGGGGGGGACAATTTATTTTATTTTGATAAAGTTATAGTTTTGAAAAAATATAAGTTTAAGTGCCATGGCTCGACTGTTTGACCCATTATTAACTAGCTAGCTAGTTTAGTAATATTTATTTTGATGCATACAAGTTGTGATAAAATTATCTTCTTTTGCACTGAGCATACTTCTGATTAAAATTTCCAGGACCACCATTTAAAATGAAGTCAAAAAACTTTAAAAATCGATTAAGGTCTACCCTATCTAGAGGGCACAATTTATTTACAAAAAAATACTTTATTTCGCCAAAGAAAGTTTAAAACTATACATTCAACATTGACCCTGTGGCAACCAGTGCCATCAGCCAATGGATACAATTAAAACAAGCCGAAGCTGCCGCATCGGTCTCTAAGGAAACCGATACTGTCTTACAATTTATGAGGATCCCTGTCGGATTGGTTAAAAAGCAAATCTTTTTTACACCCGCGGACTCGAAAAGACACAAACAAATGAGGTCGAGTCCCGGTAAACTTTTAAATTAAGAGATGGGGGGTTTATACAGGGGAACTCGCTTAACCGGTGTGACCACTTACTTGTACCCCCCTCCCCCCAGGGAAGCCCCAGGGGTCGTCTCTCGCGCACAGGCTCTTGTATCTATGCGCGCGTGTAGTTTGATGCATATGAGCTTACTAAGAGGTTAGTTGGCAACTAAGTTGTAAGTTGTCAACTTAAAATATAGTAAGGTCTGCATGGAAAATCCCTAGTCCTAGTTGTTACTTAACTTGTCGAGTTAGTAGACAGAATTTTAGTGGACATCCGATCAGCACTAAATGTGTTAGTTGTGAACTAGTCGTTATTCATTGCTTTGTTTCTTGTTTGTGTGTGTGTGTGTGTTTGTGTTCTCATGTTTTCTCCATGAGGAAACAGTGTAAAAAAAAGAAGAATACAAAATTACAATTGCTTATCTGTTTACCCTCAATAAAATAAAATAAAAGAGTTTTGTGTTTCTAGTTTCTCTCTCTCTCTCTCTCTCTCTCTCTCTCTCTCTCTCTCTCTCTCTCTCTCTCTCTCTCTCTCTCTCTCTCTCTCTCTCTCTCTCTCTCCCTCTCTCATTCTTCCCAATTTTCAGAAATATTTTTATGATTTTGATCAATCATTCAAAAACTTGCCCAGTTGTCAACTTGGCCAAGTTGTATACTAGTTTAGTAAGCTCATCATATGCATCAAACTACAGAGAGTGAGATCCCTTTGGTCTGTGAACATGCGCACTGAACGGATTCCCCTTCGAATGCGTTAGTAGGTCAGTCTAAAACTAGCTAGTAGCATTCAAGTCCGTATTCATGCTTTGAAGACTAAAATTAGTTTCAAACTTGCCTAGTAGTCTACTAAGCAGTTGTCAACTTGGGCAAGTTGTAGACTAGTTTAGTAAGCTCATATGCATCGATCTACTCCGTCCGTGGTGTTGTGTCCTTGGGAAAGACACTTTACTCCTCTTTCCTAGTCCTTCGGACGAGACTAAAAGAACGAGATCCCGTGTGCGAACGCATGCACAAGATCTTGCGCACACATTAACAGCCCGTTCCACTATTCGGTAGAAGTAGGCCGTGTTGTGCCGGTGAGATGTAGATGACACAAACTCACACGGCACGCAAAAATGAGTGGCGCTGTATTAGAGCGACGCGCTCTTGGTCCTGGTGGAAGCAAGACAAATTTCAGAGAGACGAGTTTCCCAGTGACTAGCAAATACCAAAATACCAAATACAGTTTAGACATACTCCTAGGTATGCCTGTGTCAGGCTGAACTTACCCCTATGGATCGGGGCTAAGTAACGATTATTCCCAAGTTAACACTTACTATGAACGGGGGGGAAATTGCCTCTCTCTCTCTCTCTCTCTCTCTCTCTCTCTCTCTCTCTCTCTCTCCTTACAAATGAAATGCCGACTTTGTAATGTAGGTAGAGAAGATTAATTGCATTTCCTTTTTATTAATTTTGTCCTGTGCTGCATGATCTAAGAATGAAAATAATTCAAGCAAAGTATTATAACAACCCCTGTCTTTTTCGTTTGAATCTCTTTTAATTTAATTAACACATTCGGGAGTTGGCATGTCAAAATTATAAAACTATTGTGAACTTGGCTATGTATGTCTACAAAGCCCAGAAAAAGCTACAGTTAATGATTTCTTAACAGGCTTGAATTGTCTTCTGTTTGCACAAGTATTATTCAATGCTTCGTGATTATGGTTGTTTATGTATTTATATCAACATGCATTGTATTACTTGACAACCCTTCAGTGAGGGGCATAGGCCTGAACTGAATAAACATTCGCATTCGCATTCTCTCTTCTTACAATAATAACGACATATTCTGCTTTTAGACAATAGCTTCAGTATGCACATTTATTTTAAATTTTTAAAAAAGAGTTACTGAATGTACATTAAGCAGTTTATGAAGCCACTACTCCCAATCCCAGTTATAACAATGACCCACCCACCCCCCCCCTCCCCTCCTCCAAAAGAAACCCGCAAACAAATCAAAAGTTAGACAAAATCGTACATCTTTTTAATGGACAGTACAGAGAGAACGAACGAACGAACGAACGGATGTTTAATGCTTTTAAGCTTTGTCCAGGAGAGAGAGAGAGAGAGAGAGAGAGAGAGAGAGAGAGAGAGAGAGAGAGAGAGAGAGAGAGAGAGAGAGAGAGAGAGAGAGAGAGAGAGAGAGAGAGAGAGAGAGAGAATATGCAAGTCCATATATGATAGTCCAATTGAATAAACAAGTGTCACCTCTGATAAACAGATACAATGGTACATACACAGCGAGCAAAACCACACTATGTACAGTATGTAGACAACACGAGGGACTTAACAAACCATGCACAAGATTCGCCTTTGTGCAAACATACTCAGGGATATACAGGGTCGGATTTCTCTAGATAACGGTCGCCGAGCGGATAACGCTTACACCAAACGGGGCCTAAGAAGCACTTTAGAAAGCGTTTGCGGAAGAATATGACGCTCTTGTCTGATTGGTCTTTTTTTTTTTTTTTTTTTTTAACCAAACTTTAATGGACCAATCAAAAACAAGAAATGTATTCTCCATGCTAGTCACGTGATAGTTCGCGAAAAGATACCTCGATGACAGCCACAAAACGTTTTTGGCAAACGTCGGCGAAAAATGTGTTTCTTAGTACCGTTTTTGCCGATTTGCGCTCACGCTACGTAATGTTAGCCCTTGTGAAACGGCCGCCAGGAGCTGAATACTGTAGCGGCGGTTTGAGAAAACAGAGATAAGAATGTTAGGTGGAGTAGAGAGGAGGGGAGGGGGGGGGGGGGGGATATGTATTGAGTGTTCCGGGCCTTTGACAGAGACCCATTGACCTCAATCTCTCCCAGCAACGAACACTCATGTCTGTCAGGTAGTGCGACTCACTTCCTAAAAAAAAATATATATATATATATATTTATTTATTTATTTTGCCCCCCACCCCCACCCCCATTCAACAAACATTTATTTATTTTGCTTGGAGGTTGGCTGCCTGCTCGCCCTCCCCCCCAACAAAACTTGAAGACAGACAGAAACAAAGTCTGGTTGACAGAGAGACAGATCACTGACAGAGAGAGACAGAGGCAAAGAGACAAAGTCTGGAGAGAGACAGACAACAGAAAGAATGAGAGAGGGAGACTGATACAGATACATATATGTATCCCACCCGATCCATGAGAGAGAGAGAGAGAGAGAGAGAGAGAGAGAGAGAGAGAGAGAGAGAGAGAGAGAGAGAGAGAGAGAGACAGAGACAGAGACAGAGACAGAGACAGAGAGAAAGTCTGGAGAGAGACAGACAGAGGGATATACAACAGAGATACAGACACATAGACAGAGACTCGCAGAAAGTCAGAGACAATAGATCTGGAGAGACAGGCAGACACAGAGAGACAGAGACAGAGATTCGCAGAGAGACAGATACAATTCTTAGGACCCCCCTTACCGTTACGAAACAAATCTTCAACGCTGCAAAACGAAAAATAGCGAACATAGTGTTTACAGCAAGATCCTCCTTTTACACTGACCAAATAAACAATGCAGTGACCTCTAGCCGGTTGTTTTCTATCTGCAGCAAACTACTTGGGCGTGATAAAAGCACCCCTCTCCCTACCACCTGCCCTGTCAGTGACCTTCCAGATGTCTTTAACGACTACTTTGTTAAGAAAATCTAGCTGATCACAGCACTGAAACTGCACTGTTGAAGGTAACTAATGACATTCTCTTAGTTCTTGACTCTGGTGACGCATCTATATGAACTCTTTTGGATATTTCAGCTGCTTTTGATACTATTGACCACCATACACTCCTTAAGAGGCTTCAAATCACCTATGGGATATCAGGGATAGGCCTTGTTCATCCACTCTCCATCTAGACGACTTTCGTACCCAAAGCCTGGTTCCATCTCTGTCTGTGACACTCAAATACCTTTTTCTCCTTCTGCTAGAAATCTTGGCTTCCACATCTCTCAAGATATGAGTGTTGACTCACAAGTTCAAACTATCTGTCGGTCAGCATACTGTGAGCTGCGTCGCATTGGTACGATTCGCCATCTCCTGTCTATAGATACTGCTAAGATACTAGTCTGCGCTTTTGTTCTCTCTAAATTAGATTATTGTAATTCACTCTTGTATGGCTGCCCCCAACACCTCATTGACAAGCTTCAAAAAGTCCAGAACTCTGCTGCCAGACTTGTCCTCAAAGGTCTCTAAGTATCATCATGTTCAACCACTCCTGATATCCCTCCATTGGCTTCCCATCAAAGCACGTATTGACTACAAAATTTCCACTCTATGTCATTCTTATTTCTCTGGAAATGCCCCTAGCTACATCTCTGACATGCTTTCTGTCTATACTCCATCAAGGCAATTGCGGTCATCTTCAGATTCCAAAATTCTCTGTGTTCCTAGTACACGAACAAAAATGTTTGGTGAGCGCTCCTTTTCCTTTTCGGCCCCATCAGTTTGGAACTCCTTACCACGCGAAATTCGCCATATCCAGTCCTTGCAACGTTTCAAATCAGCTATCAAGACCCACCTATTCAAGCTACATTACAACCTTTAGGCCACATTACTTCTTGACTCTATTCTCACACACACCCCTCCCCCCCCCCCCCCCCCACCCCCCCCCCTCCCCCCATATTAGTTTCACTGTGTGTTGACTGCAATGTCTACGTCAGCTTTGTTGCGAGAGAGAGAGAGAGAGAGAGAGAGAGAGAGAGAGAGAGAGAGAGAGAGAGAGAGAGAGAGAGAGAGAGAGAGAGAGAGAGAGAGAGAGAGAGAGAGAGAGTGTGTGTTGATGTTTTTTCAACTGATTGTATTTTGTATTGTGTTCTTGGATGCGGTGAGTGGTGGTGATGGTAACGGTGTGTGTGTGTGAGTGAGTGCGTGTGTGTGTGTGGATATGTGCGTACGTGCGCGCCTGCGTGTATGTGTGGGTGGGGGGTGGGGGTGTGTATACATGCCTATTTTGCATGTGTGTGAGCGATTACTTGTTTTTGTTTTTGAATTTCTTGCTTTTAATTTTTGTTGTCATTAAGCGCATAGAGCTCCACATTTGGTGGAGGAGTGCGCTATGTAAATGATTCACTATTATTATTATTATTATTATTATTATTATGATTATTACAAATGCACCAGTTACCGGTAGGGATGAGAACATTATGTGTGTCAGTAACCGTTATTGAGTTAGAAACTGTTAGTCTTTAATCAGAGAAACGCAAGTTTTCCTTGCAATTGTCATAAAAACTATCAATCAGAATATTTTTGCCATTTAGATTTATCAGGATAGGCTACACAGAAATAGCTTCACTGTATTTTTTTAAAGTGAAAGATTGTGACAGAGGTTTACGAAACAGTGCATGCTTATATATTTTCTTGAACGCTTCTGGAAGACGTAAAAAGTTCCAAACAACACAACTAAAACATGCATGCTCATCAAAACTGAAGAAAAAGAATCTATAACAAAATGTATTACCAGTGTTAAACCTTCAACTGCATTGTCTGAATATCGTTCAACGGGATAGTTTATAACAGTTGAAGGAATTGAATCAGACTTGATGAGGATTATAGGGCGTTATATATACGTTTCCTGCAGGTTTGAAATTTATCGGAACTTACACAGCAGGTTTCTTTTTTCATTTTATGCGAAGTTAATGTTTTATGTCCTCTCGGCAAGGCCATATGGGACATCATTTTATGAAGGTTTGGGTGTGTTTTATTTGTTGTTGTTTTTGCCTTTGTCTGCCTGTCTGTCTTTGGAGAATTGGGATTTTTGCAGAAAAGGAATTTGATTTTCAACTGGGTCTGGTTTTTCATTTGGATACACAGTATAAAACAAATCAGAATTATGAACATTGTTGGAAGGATTGCAAAAACAAAGCAAGAGACAATGATTTTATGCACGATTTTGTTTCCTGTAATATCTTAATTGGAAAAAACAAACCCACTGCTATTGCTGTCATTACTCGAGCACATTTTCAGATACCCAGTCATGAAATACTGAGTTAAGATCATATCAGCCGATTCCAAATTAGTTTTGATGTCAGGTCATTATAATTAAGCCTATGCTTTGTATCACTGTACAATGCACAATCTGAAGGAAAAACAAGAACAACCCCCCCCCCCCCCAAACACACACACACACACACACACACACACAATTTTAATGCTTGACCTTTCTTTTCTTGCACAGCTTATAGAATAAGCCAAACAGCCTGAAGGTGATTTTCAGAAACTCTGCCCTGAACTTTTCCCCCGTTAGACAATACAGGTAGAAGTTGATGGCACTGTTGCCATTCCACAGGATGTTGGCGACAGCCATGAAAATAATAAACCTTCCGCTTGCGATTGGGTCATCCCAGTCAACATATGGAAAGAGGGCAACAAATAATGTGACAGGTATTGTAAGCAAGAAAAAGAAGGCACTTACGACAATCAAGGTGACGGTTAGAGATGACACTTTCTGCTGCCTGGAATCCTGGGTGGCTTGCTATACAGGAAGGTGGTCCCTTGCTCTGACCGATCCGAAGAGGGCCCAGAGAAGAACGCTGTTGCTGACCGCTAATAAAGCGAATGGCAGTAAACAACTTTCAGCCATGTCTATCCACGGCCAAACATAGTCGATCAACCACTGGTACCATTCTGCTGCAAGATTATCATTGCAGCATGAACGTGCAACGCTACTACATACTTCTGTATCAAAGCCATAGAAACAATGAGTATGGAATAGAATGATAACACTGGTGATTATACCGACAGTAGTTCGTGACCTTCCATGTGTCCACACTGCACTGATGCGAAGTGGCCACATCACAGGAGCTGCTCTTAGCGCCGTGATGGCCACCAACATCCAGGGAGAAAGGGTCTTTGTTACATACAACTGCACCATGTAAAGTTTACACATCCAATAATCAGGGAGGGGGTTCAATATCAACAGCAACTGGTCACAGCAGGCCAGAGCTAGAAAGAAAGGACAAGAAATGGATGCAGGAAGACGAAGCATAATGAGAATGATCATAAAGTTTCCAAAAATCCCTATCATACACACAGTAATATTACCAATGTCCCAGACACTGAAAGCGATCACTTCGTATGGCAGGAAAAGAGCCTCCCAACGTTCATTCCAAGTAGCATTCTGAAGATGGGTTCTGTACTCTGTTGAGTTATTGGTAGACATTGTACTGTACTCCATTGTGCTGTGTGCATTTGTCGTAGGCTTATTATTCTGTAATGCGCTTGTTTGTATTCACTGTAACCAACTGTTCACTGTTATGACTGAAAACAACTGATTTTTTGCTGGCAACAGAAGCTATAGAAAGAACAGTTTAGAAAAGCTGTAAAAAGTCAGACCAATGGCATATTTCATGGCAATAATCATCTGACAAAAAGTTAATTGTTACTTTATTCGAGTACGACGGGTGCTGCGTGCAGTATGTGACTGTCATTGATGCTTCAAATATAAATAGTTTTGCAAAGAAAGAAAGGAGGATTAAAACATAAAAAGAAAGTGAGAGAGGGGGGAAGTCTTACAGTTTGTGATTTGTATATTTTTGTTTATGAATAATTATTTTGTTGAGCCGTTTCAATTCATTTTGTTTGTTTTCTAATGTATTATTCTTGAATATAAATTTCAGCCATGTTTATCCAAGGTGTGTGTGTGTGCGTGTGTTTTTAACAATACAATAATAATGTGACCGTGTGAACTTAGTCTACTCGTCACTAATTTTTCAGAGCAGACGGTTCAATTGCTCTATTTTTAGACTGCCACTGTTGCCATATCAACAGACGGCTCAATTGCAATTACACTAGTTTTGACACCCATTGTTATCGTGTCAGCAGACGACGTAAGTGCGTTATCTCCTTTTTAGTCATAGGGCTTTATTCAAATTCAAATTTGAACAGGTCATGCGCTAAGGCAGGCTTATATTTCAAATTTGAACGCTCGGCTAGTCGTGTCAGTTGACCAGAGTAGATAGACCTACTACTGAGTCCTAGCCACTCGATCTGCAGATGCGCCTGTGTGCTGACCTAAAGTGTTTGAGCACTGATCCCTGCTCATAACTGTAAGTAATCTAACACCAGTACTTATTGTCTAGTTTGTTCTACTTTACAAACTGTTGTCTTACATGTTGCTTTAGCTAAGGACCATGCGCATCTCCATTCGGACCTAAAAACGTTCTGGAAAACGTCTCAGCATTATTTCCTACTACACATAGACACAGTATACAAACTGTATCTATGTAACCTACCTTTTATGTCACATTCGTCAAGATAAAGTGAGCGCACACACTTTTATTTCGCAAAAATCGGTCTCCTGGGGCAGATTTGCCAGCTGCCATTGAATCTCACCAAAAATGGGATTTGTGCGATAATCCATTTGGCGTGACGTAGATTAGGGGAAATCAATACGGCACCTGTGACTGATGTTGAACTATTTGAAGACAAATTAATTTGCCTGTCTCTGGCCCGTTTTTATTAATAGAACTTGTTGGGACACTTTCAGACCTAGCTTATGACGTAACGCTGTCAGAGGATACGTATTATTATTATGACGCTAAGTTGTACACCTTCAAGTTCCTCTCTTCTTGTTCTAGTCCAGGCGAAATTATAAAGTGTACCTTGTTTTGTTATATATATTAGGTTTCTATGTTGATCTAACATGATTTGAGGGTGCTGAATCCAGATCCGTTAAAGGCCAAGTTGTAAATGTTGGATATTTTGAGTTATGACGTAATATTCAAAATGGCCGCCATAGGCATCTAGAGAACTGTAAAAACATGCACTTAACGTAATTATTTTGTATCTAATGCTTGTTTTGGTAAGAAAAATAGTATAATTTGCTGAAATGATTCAAACTATGGGAATTATATCCTATTTTAGTACTTCTTAGCCCCCAGCCACTGTGGAGAGGGCTATCGCGATCTTTTGTGCCCTTTCATTTATCTTAAGAACCATGTCACAGGATCACTTCGAATTTGTGTGTTACTATTTTAATGAAGCTGATATGCCCCTCAGTATGCCTTGTTGACTTTGACCTTTGACCTTGAGTATGTGATTTTATTGTATCAACTATACTTTTTCAACCTTTGCACTGCTGTTGTAACATGTTTCTAAGCTAAGGTTTGTAGAGGATGTTGAATTACTGATGCCTAATTTATGCCTAAGCCATTCATCTGAAATGCTTTACCTTGAATTTGCATGGAATATTTCAACTTTTTGCTTTAATATATTTTAAATCATTGCAGTAACTGTCTCATAATTGGTACATGAGCCAATGGTTAAACATATCTAGATGCTAACCTAAGTACCAATGACATCTCTAGCCTTCATCTTGACGCTTGGCCTTTGTTGTTAGGCGCCAAGCAGAATAACACGGCGATCAGTGTCGATATTTCTTTTTATTTTATATGTGGGTAAAATGGCCGACATTCCATTGCACGCCGGCACTTTTACCCACCTATAAATTGGCTAATGCACCAATTATGAGACCATTACTGCCAAGATTTAAAACATATAGACAAAAAGTTAAAATATTCAATGCAAATTCAAGGTCAAGCATTTAAGATGAAAGGTTTAATAAAATAGGTATCAGGAATTCAATATTCTCTATACACGTTAGCTTAGGAAAAAACAAACACATAGCTTATTTTACCACAGCAGTGCAAAAGTTTAAAAAGTATAGTTGATACATTAAAATCACATACTCAAGGTGAAAGGTCAAAGTCAATAAGGTATACTGAGGGGCTCATCAGCTTCATTAAAACTAGTAGCACACAAATTTGAAGTGATCCTCTGACATTGTTCTTAAGATAATTGCCAGGCAAATGAAAGGACACAAAATCGTGATAGTCCTCTCTGCAGAGTGGCTGGGGGCTAATAAGTACAAAAATAGGATATAGTTCACATAGTTTGAATCATTTCAGCAAACTATACTATTTTTCTTACAAATAAAAGCATTAGATACAACATAATTACGGTAAGTGCATGTTTTAACAGTTCTTTAGAGTCCCATAGTGGCCATTTTGAATATTTTATCATAGCTCAAAATGCCCAACATTTACAACTTGACCTCCAACGGATTTAGATTCAGCACCCTCAAATCATGTTAGATCGACATAAAAACCTAATATATATCACAAAACAAGGTCAAGCTTAATTTCGCCTGGACTACTACTAAACTAGGCCTACTGACTACCCTTAGCTGCGTCATTTGAGCTGATTACCCCTAGACGAGATTTCAAGATAGCAGAGTACACAGAAGAAAAAAGGTCAGCGCAGTTTTGCTAACTTTGAGCTCACAGTATGATTGCGTTCAGTTTTATGCTTGTCTGTGACTTTGAATTATGTCAGAGTTTACAATACAGATCGATTTTGCATCATTCTGCACGTTATTTACGAGAAGCGTATGGGCCTAACTGTGTCACTGTACTACTTTTACAGAACAGAAAGCTGTCTGCTATGCTCGTCACAGAACCAACTTGTTCGTGACGTCAGTTATTCATAAGCGTAGCAGCGCTAGGCCTAGAACATTCCGATTGTTCTGCTCCATCATCAAATCCACTTATGTGTGACGCCGATGTACTGTGTAAACAATGTAAGGGTTCTTGCCTACATTCATATTGTTGTTTGATAAGCCTAGCTCATCTTGATCATTTCCATGCTATTCATATTATTGATCTATGTGTGTAGGCCTACTATAGTGTGTGTGTGTGTGTGTGTGTGCTAAGCCTACTGTAGTAGCCACACTTCACCACACACTATTGTGCCATTGCTTCACATAATGTGAACAGCCATTGTGTGATAGCTATGTATTGTATGATTAGCTGTTGTTGTGGTAATACTGCTACTATTGTATTAATAACTAAATAAGGCATTCTCTTTTGACTGAGTTTCTTGCTACTTCAATGACAAACTCTCAAAAGGCCTACATATGTCTTTAGTCAGTTTTCCACTTAAAACTGATCAGCCTACTTTGATGTGTAGTCTATTTGTAGTAACATAGCATCTGATGATGTGAGTGTTACAATTGAGTTTCTTGCTACTTCAATAATAAACTCTCAATAGGCCTACATTTGTTTTTAGTCAGTTTTCCACTAAAACTGATCTCATTCAGATTACTTTGATGTGTAGTCTATTTTTAGTAACATAGCATCTGATAATGTCAGTGTTACAATACTTGGTTTGGGTTAACTCACATGAACTCAAATGTTTGTGTATGAGTTAAGCAAGCATAGGGTCAGGGTAAAACCAGCCTATGTTATGTTTCCAAACCCCAGCTGCTAGGCTTGTGTCAATGTCAGTTTAATCATGCTATTTAAGTCATACAGTGAGCTCCTTGCACTCTTGTGACTGTGTATTTCCTCATGTTGTTTAACATTGAGTGCTATGGCACAAGGCCTACAATCATATCTAATCATTGTTATTTCTTGTTTATATTTATGCTTGTATATTTTGTATTGTTGCAGGATCTTATTTGCTGTACTGTTTTCCCTAGTTCTTATTTCTAGTAAATAAACAAAGTCAAACAACTGTCTGGTTTCCTCTATATGTTCCTGGCCTGCATGGTGTGTGCTCATCATCACCCCCATTTCCTCATCAACTCCTCCTTATCCCGATCCCTTACCACCCCATCATAATAACAATAATGGTTTAATCAGTTTTTGCAAGGCCATTTGGCCCATATGAACAGGAGAAGTGAATAGCACAAAGTTTATCATGTGGTGTGTGTGTGTGTGTTATTCTTATTTTATGGTAAATTGTTTGTATTGCATAATCTGCAAACTTTTTGTCAGGAATTTATTGTCAGTACTGGTGGTCACAGTTATTTTAAAGCAACAAGTTGCAAGTTAGTGAATATAATATAATACTTAATTATCCAGATCGTCATTCAGATACAGAATGTTTGTAATAACTCTTGTCGACAGGCCTACCACTTGAATGAAAAACAGTGGTAATCATTTCGGAAGCAGGCCTACTGAAGACAAACAAAAAGAAAATAGTCACAAGAATCAAATCAAAATTAATTTTGTTGACAATATACATACTTGTATAGTATTCAATTTTGAACATTATGCTCTCTGGTTGCTTTTACATGTAGTGTGTTTGACAAAAAGTATTTATTTTATTTCCATCAACCCTTACTTCACTGCAGCATTGTAAAAAGAAAGGAAAACACGTTTAGTCCATATATAATCATATACTAACCCATTCACCGGTAGCCATTTTTTCAGCCAAACATTTCTGTTAAATTTAGCATGGGTAGAGAAAACGCGCACGCGCACACACACACACACACGCACACGCGCGCACACACACACACACACACACACACACACATTTTGGCAGGCCACACGAGTCTGTCCCCACAAGTTCCTGTTACAATAGGTCTAAGCAACAAACACGGGAGACAACTCGAGTTATCCTTTCTAACATGAGCCACATTAATCGTACCCGAAACATCTGTAAACTTACTGCTCTATGCAACCAAAAATGTTTGTCAAATCAGCCAAGCCACCACCAAAGTTGTCTTCTTCCCAGACTGTAGACCTCTGCTTCAGGTTCTTTTAAATGACACAATTTAAAAAAACAACCAAATCTCTCAAGACAGCCCTCCAACGTTAATGTTTCACACAGCTCTGTTGTTTTGCATTCTGAGCGGGTTCTTGATCTTGAAGTGTCCAGTCGAAATCGTCATTTTGTGGCATTACATCTACGAGTTGTTCCACATATCTTTTTTACATTAGGTCTACAGTTTCTAAGCTCAAAGGGTGGAGGTAATAATTATGCCAATTCTACTGTAAGAACTATTCTCTTTGAATTCTAATGGATCTGTCGTGCGTAACAGTTCAAGTAGGCCTACGATGTAAAATATTAGTCAGGAAGCAACCTTCCAAAAATTGAAACCACCTAAGCAGAACGTTACGGGTTAGAAGCAATCGTCCAACTGGGATAGAATGCATGGATGTACAGTAATGTATTCGACATGGAAGTTGCTTCTGTATTCGCGAAGTATGGCCGCCATGACAGTTTTCAAAATGGCGGTTAAGATGGACTCACCGCTTTATTATTATATCTTGCATATTACTTGGAATACATTTGCCACCTCAGTGGCTAATTATAGCCTATGTTTTTAGGTTGCAGAATCACAATATATAGGCCAGAAAGTGATTCGAAGTGTACTTGATCATTTTTGGTCTGATCGATTTTAATACAAAGCACACAACACTAAAATACAGCTTTATGTATGGTAAGAAAGGCAAAAACGGACAAATACAATTAACCGAGAAATGTAGGGGTGGCACATCTTGACCTTTACCCAAACTGTTGTAACTTATCATGCATTAACTCTTCTTCATAAACCTGAAAAAGCAACATGATAGCTTGAATATTTTAATTTTTAATATCGATTATATGGGTTGCAATTGTTTTAGTCACCCTATAGTTAGAAAACATTAATACGTACATTTAATAACTTTTCACTTTTACATAGAAGATAACTTCGTCGATTAAAACCGAAACATGGTAAACTTACTGGCTCGCTCTTGTTAACGAAGTGAGTCTATATTATCATAATTGTTCAGGTGTGTGTGTGTGTGTGTCGTGTTAATACATGTGTTGTATAAGAGCAAGTGTGTCTGGGCGTGTGCGTGCGTGCGCCACTTGCACACATCTGGGAGCATGAAATTAAAAACAAAACCCATAAAAAAAAGACAACGACAGAGACTCAAATGTGTTAATGCTTGACGAAGAGACTGATTTATGTGTTTTTCAATTAGTTCTCTTTTGTCTGTCTCTCTTTCGCGCACCCGATATGATGTAAAATAAATGACTTAATTGATACCCGCATGCCAGCTCGTTTACATAGGCTACGTCATTCCAACTTGTAATGCTATAACCAAGTATTCGATTAAATTTTGTTGTTGAAACTAATGTGTGTGTGTGAGAGAGAGAGAGAGAGAGAGTCGGACTAAGGCTGATTATCCCCATATTGGAGGGTAGGTTTGGCTTTGTGTCCTGTCTTTTTTTTGGAGTGAAATCGTTGCTGTTCATGAGTTTCTCGTGTTATGGTGTCTGATACCAACTAATCGCATTACGTATTTTTTTATGTGAATAAAGCCAATGGAATTCAAACCACTTGTCTTTTAATGTCTTTTTTAAAAAAACTTGTCTTTTTTAATCTCTTTTAATTAAGTCATGCCGCAAAGCAAACGTGGAGTAGTCATACTTTGAAACTATTGCCCTGATTTTCCCTTATTGAAGAAAGTCATCTATTGCACAACTCTCACTTCGAGATCACTATTTGCTCCAACTGACTTGAGGACAACGTCAACCAATGACGAAAGCCATTAACCCTTTCACCGCCAATGTCGCATTTATGCACCACAACGGATATCACCCATGTCACTAAAAGGCATCAAATAAGGGCCTGTTATCCAAAGACCCTATTTTCTTTATTTTGGGAGGTAAGGATAGGCCTAATGTTATGTCACAGAAGAATTCGCAATATTGCAGATATTTTATTTGCTCTACCCAGTTAAGTTTAATGGTAATTTTTGGCTGAAGAATGGCTGGCAGCGAAAGGGTTAATGTTGAGGAAATGGCACTAACTAAGCCTGGAAAGCTGTGAGCCCGTGATGAAAGTTCGTTTAACGTCCTCCGGCCCGGAACAGGCACATATGGGACATTAATAACTATATATAAACGATCAAAAATTGAAGAAGAAAAAACACAAACACATCTTTAATAACTATAAAGATGGCGGGAGCGATCCAGGAGGAATGTCCGGAGGCAGTGCAACACCAGGAAACTCCCGATTTAAAAAAACCACAATACAGATATGAGCTTCTACATATGCATGCTTCCTCAGTTGTGAACCCGTGACCGCTCGATCTCTGTCTTTATAGCACAAACATGGACACTGGGTTGACACGGTGGGACACCAATACAACAAAATACTCAGCCAAGTTCATCTTTTCATATCTTTTATATCATCTTAAAACAACAAATGATTATCTAATATTTAATACCTATCTGAACTTATAAAATAAATACCCAACCAAATTACTCTCTTCATATCCTGTCACTAATCATTGTAAACAACAAACGCTTTTGTAAATAAAAAGTAATGTCCTACGGCCGGGAGGACGTAAAGCTAAGTTTTCGTTCGCTTTTGTATTATCTAATATATTTATCAAATCCTATCTCATCCCCTGCTGCGCATCTTCGTCTTTGAACCCCTCTATATGTCAATAATTGCTGATAAACGGCAAGTGGACATTACTGGAAGAAGAAGAAGAACATATTCTTCGTTTTAGTCCTTAGCCCCACCATAGTGGAATGGACAAAGGGGAATAAGTTCGTTCCCGTGTGTTTGTTTGTCTGTCTGTTAGTCTTTGAAAGCCGTCGGTTCTTCTGACATGGCCGTGCCACTTCAGTTTCTTCTTCTTCTTGATGGAAGTGAGGAGGTCTTCATAATGGTCTGTGGCGTGTTTGATGGTCCTGAGTACATCTTCGTTAGTGATGTGGTCGATATATGAAATGCCTAGGAGTCTTCTGTAGCATCTCGTTTCCACTGCTTGGGTCAGTTGTCAATGTCCAGGACTCACATGCATACAAGAAGATAGACATGACCAGTGCACGCAAAAGCTTCAGTTTGGTTTTTAGACTTATGTTCCTGTCCTTCCAGATAACCTTGAGCTTTGCCATGGCTGTTAATGTCTGTGCCGCTCTCGGGATTACTTCTGTTCTTCACTGATAACTGAGCACAGGTATTTGAAATGGCTCACTGTCTCAAGTTCCTGTCCACTGACTGGGATTTTGTTTGTGAGCAGCCTTCCATTGTTTGTCACCAGCAAGTTGGTCTTTTTCAGCGCTGATTTCCATTCCAAACCTTGTAGATGTTTCATCAAGGCATTTCACCAAGTGGGCAAGCTCCTCTTCTGTTCCGGCTAGACCATCAATGTCATCTGCGAAGCGGAGATTTGTGATATTTCTCCCTCCGATGCTGACTGAGCCCTGACTTTGGGGGGGGGGGGGGGACTTACATGCTTCAAATTCAGTAGGATGGCTCAATGTCATGCTTGATGCTAAGTATTACCTTGATGACGTTGGCCGTGACTTTTGACCTTGTCTCTTGAATTGAGTGTGGCTATTGTTCGTAAACCATTGGTTGAACAACAACATTATAACCATGTATATTCTTGATCAACATGACCCATGGAATGCAATGGATGACTTTTTGAAGCTTCTCAAACGTGACCTCGACCTTTGACCTAGGACATGTCTAAAGTTAACGTGAGAGCAGAGTGGTCACCGTAGGCCACTAACTGTAAACATAAGGGTAGCAGGGTAGTGGCAGGAAACTACAGACCCGTAAGCCTTACAAGTACCGTTTGTAAACTGATGGAGACACTTATAAGGGATTCTTTGGTTAATTACATGAAAAGTAATAATTACTTTAGTGACAAGCAGTTTGGCTTTATTTCTGGCCGTTCAACAGTGTTACAGCTCATTAGGGTGATGGATATCTGGACGGACATTTTGGACAGAGGTGGTAGCGTAGATGTGGTGTATTGTGATTTTATGAAGGCGTTTGATAAGGTCCCACATAGAAGGCTAACCCAAGTCCTCAAGTACTATGGTATAGGTGGCCCTGTTTTAGAATGGATCACAAACTTTCTAAAAAATCGTAGGCAAAGGGTAGTGGTCAATGGTTGTGAATCGTTGTGGCATGAGGTCCTTAGTGGTATACCCCAGGGTTCAGTCTTAGGTCCTATTTTATTTGTCATATACATAAACTTACTTCCAGAGGTTGCTAGCAATTCTGAAATTTACTTTTTTGCAGATGATACAAATTTTTTTAGGGAGATCCTCACAGACAATGACTGCGACAAACTACAAGCGGACATTGACAATATGCACGATTGGACCAGTCACTCACTACTCAAGTTTCATCCAGACAAGTGTGCTTCAATGCGGATTGGCAGTGCTAACAAAGAAAAACATGAATACACAATGGGGTCAGACAAGGTAGCTCTCAAGCAATCCGAGATGGAAAAAGATATTGGAGTGTTTATAGACGAGAAACTCAAATTTGACGAACATATAAATAATAAGGTCAGTAAGGCTAACTATCATGGGAATTATCAGAAGAACATACAGTACTCCCCGTTTATAGTAAACTCGGTTATAAGAAATTTCAGTTACAGTAAAGGAAAGCACTGGTTCCCGGCCAAAGGTCTACTGTTTTATTACTAAATAGACCTCGGATAGTAGCAACTCGGTTATAATTATAAAAAAACTGCTATAGTAAAGTTACTTTTGGTTCCCCACAGGACTGGCTCCTCGGTTACAATAAAAAATAAGAGTCCTCTTCATGACCTTTGTAAATACGTCACCAATGTATGCGTCACAGTCTCACCACTCCCCCCACCCACCCATAATAACAACTGGGTTATAATTAAAATTAAAAAAACTCCTATAGTAAAGTCATTTGTGGTTCCTCTTCATTACAATAAAAAAAAATTGTCCTCTTCCTGACCTTTGTAAATACGTCATCAATGTATACGTCACAGTCTCACTACTCCCTCTACCCACCTTCAACGAAATTGAAAGGCACTCAAAAACATGTTTCTTTCCCCTCATTACTTAGTGGAAAAAAATGAATCCGAAAAAAAATTATATATACAGCCGAATCCGCTTATAAGAAACTCGCTTATAAGAAAACTCGCTTACAATGAAGCAAAAAAAAATTCCCTGCCGAACTTCTTCTTTCTTATCTATGATCAAAACTGGGATATAAGAAACTCGCTTATAAGAAAACTCGGTTATAAGCAAGCAATTTTTTTCTCCCATCCGCAATGGAAACTTGGATATAAGAAAATTATGTCATACAAGAGAGTTGGTTTGCAGTTCATTTTCTTATAAGCGAATTCTATTTACTTATAAGCGAATTATCATTGACAACATTTTCTTAAAGACACCCCAGATCACGAGTCAAAATCATGGGTTCCACCTGTTTTCCTTCTTATAGCTGGTACAAAATCTTGTTTTGACCAGATTTGACTTCCATACAAATGCCCCCAAATTGAAAACGAAACATTTTAAAGAGCAGCCTCAATTTGAAGTTGGGGGAATTTGTATGTGGGTCACAGCTACCCAGAAAAAAACCAAGGGATATAATCGTGTTGGGTCAGTGTGTCTTTAAAAGTGAGTTGGACCTGAACTGAAAGGATGTTCCGAGAAAATTGAAGTGGTTCCAAAAAGGGAAAGTTTACATCAAACCAGTTGTGTCACAGACATTCTAAAGAGTACAGGCACTTGATTACAAGACTAATTGAGTTGTTTTTGTTCCTTTATTCCATACTTTCCTACAGTATTCTGTGCAAAATAAATGTTGAGCAGAAGAACAAAATATGAGTACTTTTGTGTTGGTGGTAGAGAGACAAGGGAAAAAACTTCAAAATGTTTTCTTATATCTGAGTTTCGGATATAAGAAAACTTGGATAAAAAAAAACATCATCTCCCTTTGATTTTCTTATAACCGAGTTTTGCTGTATTTTGATTTGATGATGGGTTTATATTTAGTATTTTACGTTAGCTTTGACTTTGAAAAACGTCATCGGATAAGATAAAAAATACCATCAAAACTTTACTATATCCGAACATCGTTTATAAGAA
>JAGGCT020001105.1:0-25000 GCA_017654935.2 Phymorhynchus buccinoides
AAACAGGGGAGGCATGGTTCATCGGAAATTTCGAGAATCCTGACTAATCAAACAGCTTGGAACTACAACACCAGCTGGCTTGAATTCAAAACAGTAATTCAAGATTTACTGACTCTTTGGATGGCACTATTTGGATATCTTTGGGGGACGATGATGGTGGTGGTGGTGATGGTGATGATGATTGGGATGGTGGTGATGATGGACGGTGGTGATGGTCATGATGATGATGATGATGATAATAATGGTGATGATGATGACGGTGATGATTAATTTATGAGGAGGATTTAGCCCGAGGGAAGCAGACCATGTCCTTGATGTGTAGATGTGATTTTGTGCATGTATCATTGTATGTTTGCAAATGTGTGCCTGTGTGTGTTTATGCGGGCATGTGAGTAATGTGTGCATGCATGTATGCATGCGTATGCGTGCGTGTGTGTATGTGTGCGCGTGCATATGTGTGTGTCTGCATGCACGTGTGTGTTTTAATCAAAGTGAATACCAGCTTTGTCTTTTTTGTCATTCCATGTCCCAAGAAGTTTTTGGTTGCCTTGTTTAGTTGTTAGTTTTGATGTTCAATGCAGGGTTAGTATGTGCTCACTATATATTTTTTACCAGCCCTCGCATTTAATTTGAAATCTGCTCAGTCTTTTCCTTTTTGCTATTTCAATCTATGATCTTTACTTTACTTTCACTTGATAACGAGGATATTCCTTGAAACGTTGTGTTTTTCTCTTATTAAAAAGGACAAAACAACCTGTTTAGTTCAGCGGGGTTTTTTTTTGTGTAGCTATGTCAGTTTCTTTCATTGTGTTAGAATATTTCATTGCTAATTGGTGGATATTTTGTAAAGGAACACTATTCGATAATTCACCCAAAAAATTTTTACATGCAGAATTTAAACTGTCTAATTCTAAACGCTGGTAAATTTTTACATTACTTATTTATGTCTCAATTTTGAAAAAAAAAAAAAGACTATAAATAGTTGCTTGGTCATTTCTTCATTGCAGGCCTTAGGGAGGATAGATCTAAACATAAGAAACGTGACAGAGACTCTGATGAGGCTGAAGGTAGGAAATTGCAATTTATTTTAATTGTTTGATATGATGGAAGTCTGTGCAGTCTTAATATTGTAGTTGTATTAACAAAGACAAAAATTTAAACTAATGACGGTGTTACATCGAGGATGAAAAACAAGAAAGGATGAAGCATGCCTGTTCAGGACGGTCCCTTTGAAATGAATCTTTAACTTTTTCCCTGTCAGAAAAAAAATCCAAGAACTGAAGAAGTAACCCTTTTTAAAAAAATATAATATTGAATAAAGATCTATTTGAGTCAATATGATGAAATTGCGCTTTTGACTTTTAACCCTCTGGGCACGACATAAAAGTTAAAAACGTAAGCTTAAAGACAGGCGTAAAATTGAAGACTGCAGAAACGTCAACCGGTACTTCTTATTTTCACTTTTCATCTCTCATCTCTCATACAAACATTTGACTGGGAAACCTATACACGTTTAGAAAGAAGAAAGCTTGAATTTTGCAATGAAAGTAAAGAAAACAACTTGCCTTGAATATGGTGACAGCAGTAATCCAGTAAAGCACTTTCACTGTGGCTGCAACTAACCCCACCCCCACCCCATCCCACGATGATCTGCTCATGTCAGACATCACAAAACCATGCAGTCGAACCGTTTTTCTTCACTTCAAACCCTTTTCCTTCACTTTGCAACACGAATACATGCCTAATTACCTTCCTAGTCTGCATCAGAGTAGCTATCGGCAACATCCTCATCCTCATCCTCACAATCACTACTTTCATCACTCATTTTCACACAAACAAATGCAAACTGACCGCTAAAATGGTTAGATTCAGACAGCCAGAAGTTGTACGAGTGATACGAGCTTTCTGATTGGTTAGCTGTATTCGCTTATTCGATTGGCCAAAGTTCAGCGCAAAATATGAACTGAGCCACAATCGTGGGCTATCGTGCCTGTCCCGGGGAGCCCCGATCGTGGCTCATCGTGCCCAGAGGGTTATAGTAAAAATCTGTGTTCCGGAGAAGTTATGACATCAATTATTTCATTTTGCCCAAAATAACCACAAGCCTTGTACAGTGGAACCTCCCTTATAAGACCTTAAAAAATCATCCAAAATGAGGTCTTAAATGGGAGGGGGTTGTATAAGGGAGGTAATTTTAATACTTACATTTACAAAGAAGGGCAATGCTTCATAGAAGTAGGTCTTAAAGGGAGGGAGTCTTATAATGGGGTTTTTTATAACCTTTCTTGTGGATGATCTGATATCAATGTTGGTGGTCACATTTTTGCTTAACCAAATTTCCCATGTTGGATAGTTCCAATATTTGCTAAATCATGTGTGCCGAGCCTTAAACATTATATGTCCTTGGATTTTAATTAGCTTTAAGAATTAGACTGCCTCATAATCTTGGTGATCACGATGTGAAGCATGTAAAACATGGCATAAATGTACTTTTCACAAACAGATTGTGAAAGCCAAAACACAGAGGAACTGAACAGCACTCAGGAATCGGTGGGCTACAATGCTGCCCGGGAGTTTAACATTGCCAGCTTTCAGTCCCCTGCAGTGAAGCATGCTCAGCCTCTCCTCAGTAACCCAAGTCAGATTCCTGCACCCGATGTGGACATGAAAAATATCTCAGCTGGTCAGAGACTGCTCATGTCATTCGGCCCCAACCTAAACAGAATTGATGCAGGTAATCAGGTTGTCAAGTGTCCTCCTGTTTGCAGTGTTATGGGCTCACTTATGAATTACAGGGATGTGAGAGCTACGCGTAAGTGCGTAAATGCGCTTTTTCTATTTGAAAAAAACTCGCACAGAGACAGGTTGTCGAGTTAGGTAGCCTTTCTTTGCGCGCACACACAGTGAAAACGAAAGCAGTTTGTAGCGTGAGTACAGTCCCTTGACTGAATTTTGTAAGCTCTGTGGTTGGCCAGTTAAGTCCAATGGCAATGCGTTATTTTTATATGTTCGGCTATGATTTCGAAGGAGGATTTTGATGTTTTTCAAAGCTATTGAATGACAGTTTCATCGTCAACCATAACAATTATTTATCACACCATAGATGTGAGGAAAGAGGAGATCGACAAAGGATGCCAACACAAATTTGACAGGGCATGGATGGATGAAACTAACGGACAGTAAGATCCGCGTAGGCGAGCAGCGAAAAGAAATTGATGTCGGAGGCAAAGTTTTGTTTGAGTACTTTGACGATACCATCGGCTACGCTTTTTTGTTTGGGGCCCTCTCACATCCCTGGAATTAGACATATTGATTACAGAAGAATTGTCTCTTAATGTCTACTTTAAAAAAAAGAAGCCAGATATAGTTATGTTGGGTTTTTAAAAAATAAGAAAGCTAAATGGGAATCTTATCTGAGCTTGATTCCTTATTGTTGTTGCGGACATCAAAATATACATGCTTTGAATCCCCCCCCCCCCTCTCTCTCTCTCTCTCTCTCTCTCTCTCTCTCTCTCTCTCTCTCTCTCTCTCTCTCTCTCTCTCTCTCTCTCTCTCTCTCTCTCTCTCTCTCTCTCTCTCTCTCTCTCTCTCTCTCTCTCTCTCTCTCTCTCTCTCTCTCTCTCTCTCTCTCTCTCTCTCTCTCTCTCTCTCTCTCTCTCTCTCTCTCTCTCTCTCTCTCTCTCTCTCTCTCTCTCTCTCTCTCTCTCTCTCTCTCTCTCTCTCTCTCTCTCTCTCTCTCTCTCTCTCTCTCTCTCTCTCTCTCTCTCTCTCTCTCTCTCTCTCTCTCTCTCTCTCTCTCTCTCTCTCTCTCTCTCTCTCTCTCTCTCTCTCTCTCTCTCTCTCTCTCTCTCATCTCTCATAATATGACTAGTAAAATAGTAAGAAACTATAGTAACCAAATCAGAATTGTGTGTAAAATTTTGGGGGTGCACCTTATAATCCGTAAAATACGGTAAATCATTGTTGCAACCTCATGTCTTTAGGGCTACACAACTGTTGACATTAAAAGTCGTTGCCATTGGTATGCGCTCTCTTTCTCTCTCTCTTTCACTCTCTCTCTCTTTCTCCTCTCATAAATTAATGCTTTGTTTGGGTGGTAGGTTATTTTAAAATTTAGAAAGCAGCATTTCATGATTTGGCATGTTTTATTTCAATTCTTATTTTACAAATCATGAGTTGACAGTTGTTTCAGTTTGTCAGGGTCAGCAGTGTTAATTCTATCCTCAAAATCAGCATCAGCGCACAAAATATGCCTCTAGATATGTAGAGGGTCACCTGAATATTTTACGGGGTCTCTATATTTTTACATGGATGAAACCGCGATTTAACTTCTTTTTTTCTTCTTCAGGAAATCCTGATTGTGCAATACTTTATTGAAGAATGATTACACTGGAATGAAAGAAAAAAAGTTGTTTTATTGTTTAAAAAAATGAAAACTGTCTCTAAATGTTCTGATTTTATTAGTTAAAGTGTATAAAAAAACTTTCTGCATTGGGGTTTCACCCCCTAACACTCACAAACAAGTTCATCCCTTGAGCCCACCAGAACCCAGGCCTTCCTGCTTTTCATTTTGTCCAGGTTTCATCCTTGTTTTTAATTTTTTTTTAAATTAAAATGGTACGTCAGGTGAAAATTTGCTATGTTTTGTGACACACTGGCCTGAAATCCAATGCGCCATACAGGAGATATGAGCATCATAGACACACATCTGTATGTACGAATTGACACTGATCTGTTGGTTATTAATGTTATATATTAACCTGGCCCATATATTGTGTGTTTGAACAGCAGAAACCCAGAACAAACGCCCAAGAGGCCGAAAACAAAGGTACGGTCCGTCATCCGCACAAGACAGCGCTTCTCCCATGCATGTGATTGCCGTGCCAGAGGGTCACAGCGATGCCGTCAATGCCACAGTGGTAGTACACAGTCAAGCCAACCTGATCCACGCTGAAGCAGAGTCGGACCAAGTGCCCAACTCTTTTCGTAAGACTCAGGCTGGTAAATGTACAGACCACTTCAAAGTTTTGCAATCTTCGTTTGCTCCTGAAGAGAATGCAGTAAGCTCAGCTCCTAGCCACGGAGTCAGATCTGCCGCCACTTCAGACGCAGGGGAAGATTTGGTCTTGGACAGCCATGTGCGTCGATCTCCACGCAAGAACGTTGAATTGAACGCTACTTCCCCACATAAAAATGCTCAATTGAATCCCGGTGCAGCAGCGGCTCTGATTCCCAGGGTTGAACTTTCGCAACTTGAGGATTTTGTGGTGCCACAGACAAGTACACCGATTCTTTCCCACAGCTCTCCTAGGAAAACTTCACAGACCAGGCAGCGAGCTGTTGAACAAACTCTCTTTCGAAATGGACATGGTGAAGATGCTGATATAGATATGGATGGCGAAACAGACCATGAATCTACATACTCGTCAACAAGGTCATCGCGATCGAGAACAGCCAATCTAAAAAATGACCCCTCAGATAAACATTCACCAGCTGGGTTAGGAAAAACTGGCACACCAAATGAGTTGGGAAAGAGTGGCTCTCAGGCTGTTTTGGAAAAGAAAGGCTCACTAGCTGTTTTGAAAAAGAGTGGCTACCTGACTGTTTTGGAAAATAATGGCTTAACAGTTGTGTTGGAAAAGAGTAGCTCACTGACTGAGTTGGAAATGAGTGGTTCAACAATTGTGTTGGAAAATAGTGGCTCACCGACTGTATCGGAAAAGAGTGGCTCACCGGCTGTGTTGGAAAGGAGTGGCACAGAGAAAGCAGGCTCCAGTGGTGTATCAGAGAGTAACAGTGTGTCTCAAAGTCGGAAACGAAAAGCCAATGACGGGGAAGCTGGCAAGAATACGTCTGCCCTTAAGAACAAAATTCGAGGAAATGAAATGAGGGTGTCAACAAACCTGGGTGAGTAAAAAAAGGAAAAGGTTCTGAAAATTCAGTTTTAGCTATTCGTTCTGTATTAATCAGATAGAAAATAAAAGAGGTTGTGGGACTTGGGATATTGGTGGCTGAGCAATCTCTTGACAGCTGTGTGAAGTTGTTGCCTTTCAAACAACCAATTAGCTACAGCAGAAGTGTAAAGCCAATTAAGTTCTTGTTTTAAGGAGAGCAGTAAATAAGGGATGGATTGGTTGGTTGATTTAACATGTTCGTGTGTGCAAGCTCACATGCATGGTAGCGCATCAGTTTTGAATTTTTAATACAGTGGAAATTGGGCAAGTCAAAATTGAAGGGCCTGAAATTTTATTTTGAGATAGCCAGTACTTTGAGATGAAAAAGAGCTTTTGGTATAAAGATGATTAATTTGGGTTACAAAAAATATTTTGCGAATTATCCAGTTATTAAGTTACCCGATTTTAGTTAGCAGGATTCCATTGTACTTTTCGTTATTTCAGTGTGGATTCTGTGTGCGTTCTTTTGAGCGCAGTAAATGACCGATGGAGAGACTGACTTGCTGATCTGTTGGTGTATGAAAACAGCCACGGTGCTGCTGATCCCCAGCCACATGGAGGAGTTCCAGGAGCAGGAGCGGCATGTGCTGGAGAAGGTGAAGGAGGGCCTGAAGGTGGAGGACAGCAACATATGCGTGTGGCAGACCATGGTCCGCAGTGCCCTGCCTGCCGACCTGCTCATGTTCTTCATGCTGGAGCTGGGGGGCCAACTCAGGTCAGTCAGTCAGTCACAGCCATCTGTTGGCAAGTACCGTATTTTTCGGCTCATTAGGCGCTGCTGTGTATAAGGCGAATAGGGCAATTTTCAAGAAAAATCTGAATAAATCCAAGTAAAAGGCGCCCTCGTTTATAAGGCGATACACACCTCACAAAACAAAGTCGAAATTTGAAGCCCGTATGCATCCTGTAAACGTTTACCGACCGCCATTACTGCTGTCATAAACGAGAGTTGGCTCCCTTCTCAATTAATCGAAACTTCCGTTTTTGCGACTTCCGGTTGTTGTGGTTCCAATTCTTCGCGAAAACTGGTAGAATTATGTCATTTTAAGCTCTACAACGATGCTTTTTACATCCAATGAAGGGTCGTGGCATCTGTTGGACAGTATCTCGGACGATAACGGATTTTGAAGCATTTTAACGTGAGTATTTGTCGTATCGGCGAGTCGTTAACTCTTTCGATGTTGTTACTTACAGTAGACTACTGAACACGGCAATCGTTGCCTCTCTTCTCACGATGTTGTTCACTAATACGACGCCCTCGTTTATTAGGCGCATAGGTCGAAATTGGAGAAAAAAATATCGCCTTATAGTCCGAAAATTACGGTAGACAACCTGCTACATGTTTAATTGCTTTAGTCTGTTTCAGTCACCAGGTATTATGCATGGGTGCAACTTTTTCTTTTTCACAAGGATTTTTTATTTTTTTAAGATTTTACTTGAAACTGAACTTCATTTTTTTTGGGGGGGCGGGGGAAAAATTAATCTAAAAAAAAAAGACACATTGTTTTCAAACGCAAACGATAATAAGTTTTCTACCTCAGTGAAAGTGAAACCTTTTTTGTGTGTATGTCTTCTAGGAATGAGAACAGCGAGACGCTGCTGAACTTGCTGTTTGATGAAGAATATCTGGCGTGTAAAGAGGGCAGCTTTGCTACACAGGTGAGACTCGATTTGTCCTGATTTAGCTATCTTTTGAGAATGGTGCTTTGTTAACCCCTTCGCTGCTGGAGAAACATTGAGAAAAGAGACTTGTTGGACTCAATTACTCCTGACAGATCTATAACAAAAACCTGCATTCCAGAGTTGTGACATCAAAAGTTATGACATTGTCAGCGACATCAATATGTACTGCCCTTAGTAGTAGACACCTAGGGCTGGCAGGGAAAGGGTTAAGTGTCTGAAACCTGTGTGTTTGAAAGTATGTACGCCTACTTTATTCAGTATGACAGTGATGTCCTGAAGCCCAGGTCATAGGACATTGACCTATTAAAATTGAAAATGTACTTTTGTGTTCTCCCGTCAGGACAAATGTCTTATTAATTTTTTTAGCACTGGTACGCTTTGTCTTATTGGTTTCTGCAAGAGCAGGACATTGTCCTATTGATTTCTCTTGCCTCAGGACAGTCTGTCCTATCACTTTTTGATCCTCAGTTCATCACTGGTATGATAACCGTTGTTGGCCGTGGCGATTGAAATGTGCTTACTCATGCCTACATTGGATATCAGTAACTTTTCGTTTCAACATGCATGGGTCACATTGGGTGCTACTCTTTCATTTTTACACTGATTTCAGTATTTTTAATATTAACAGAACTGAACTTCAGTTTTTTTTAATTCATCCCAAAAAATGGCCACAAGCGATTTGGGGCATTTTGAACTTGGTTTTATAAAAACTGTCTCTATCATTTTAACTGTCTGTCTGTCTCGTTATATATATATCTCTCTCTTAACTTACCCCCCTGAATCGTCCGACAGGGCTCTTCCCCTACCCTGCCTCCCTGGACCCCTGCCTTTCATTTTTTTTTCATTTTGGGGAGTTGCACCCATGAACATGTCATGTTTAATTTTTTGTTGTTGTAATGGAAGCTTATTTCTTTTCTTTTTCAATTGCCTATGTTTAATTTTGATTTTTTTCCCCCCTTGCTGCAGGCCAAAGTGCTCCACAACCTGAAGGACGAGAGCTCCCGGAAGGACTATCAGGCGGTGCTGTGGGGAGGCCTGGAGAAGAACGTGAAGGATCTCCCTATGGCGCAGGTTCTGCGCCTGCCCCACAGCAGCCTGGTGACCCTGGTCATCCACGTGCCCGAGTGCCACGACAGCCACAAGGTCCTGGCATACCTGCAGGCTCACAAGGGACTCTGCTGGTAAGAGACCGTGTCTATAGTATTTTGGGGACTGTGAGTTACAGGCATGGTAGACCTCCGCGAATCGCGGACAATCCACGAAAGTTTGAAACAAAATTATTAAAAAATGCATTGAAATGGCATGAAAAAGTGAACATTTCACTCTCATTTATTGAATTTTATTGAATTTTCTTCGGCCCCCTGGACCCCCCGGCCATTTTCCTTGAAAACCACTACCATGCCTGAAGTTAGTGCAAGGCGATGTTTTGTTTTGTTCTCCAATTTCGACCTGTGCACCCAATAAAGACCCACCACGTCGCATGTCAAAATCATGGTTTTCTCGTGTTTTCCCTCTTATAGCTGGTAAGAAATCTTAAGAAATCTTCCTAGCATAAGAGGGAATGTGACACGTGACGTGGGGGGGGTGTCTCACCAAGCTTTGTACACTCTAAAAATCGAAAATGTTCATGATTTGTCGAGAGAGCGGATGTTGACTGTTCAGTCCTTCGAAATATCAGTTTAACATCTAAAATATCGTTAAACAGATACCATAACCCTTCATTGGACGTAAAATCATCATTGACCTTTTTTAAATAAGATTGAAGCGAAGGGAAAAACTTCCTCCAATATACTACAGGGTTGGCTGAAAAGGGTTAATTTAATTATCACTGTAATATTGGTTTGAAATACATTTTTTAACTTGAATATTAGATGGTTTTTCTTTTAGAATACCATGACCCCCCCAAAAAAAACCCAAAAAAACAACAACAGAAAAAACATATATATTCTTAACCATCTCTTCTTGGAAATCAAATGTTTTCTTGAAAACCCCCAACACATTTAGGTACCCAATTATGCAAGCGTTAAAATGTTTTTAAGGATCTGTCATAAAGAATTTACGAAGAACCCAGTTTGCAGATTATCTGTGGAGTATAAGTAGATCGTAATTCTCTCATTAAAATGTGTGCGCGACTGCGTGGCTTCTTTTTAAAATTTATTTTATTTTATTTTGTTTGGCTTCTTTTCTCAAAATAGAATGTTGTCTTTTTTTTTCTTCTTTTTGTTTTTGCGTGGTTTCTTTTCTCAAAATAGAATGCTGTCTTTTTTGGTCCTGTACACCTGACATTTTGGTGACAGGTGGAACAAGGACACAGAGCTGGCTGCCCCGCGCCCATCCCCTTCCAGCGGAAGCCAAGCTGCCCAGGCAGAAGCCTTGACGTGGATGGTGTGGCTGACCAAGGTGTGCCCCGTGTCGGAGATCCGCATTCTGCCCTCAGACCCCTATCTGCAGGACAGAGCCAGACAGGCCGACGCCCAGGAGCTCCAGGCCCTGGTTGAGGCTGTCAAAGACAAAATCTCCAGCCCCAAAGCTTCCATCATTGAAGAGGCCCTGGTGCTTGTCTTCCAACATGTGAATCTGAGAGTGGTCAACTTCCAGCCGTACTTCTGTGAGGTGTGCTCTGACGCTCTCCAGTCGAGGCCCACGGGGACCCTTCTGGCGTTGGTGCCGCTAGACAACCTCAAGGACTGCAGTTACGAGTCAATGTGTGGCATCATGCGCGGCATTGACAGGACGGATGTGGAGTATGTTGTGTCAGTCGGCAGTGCTTTCTCCCCCTGTTCTCACCCGACTAAGCTGGTGCTGTTTGAGATCAGGACCGTTGCCTCACAGCTGACAGGTCAGTGGGACAATTGTAGTGTAGATATTTTCTTGAATGTATATTATAGTCTGCCAAGCTGAGTGATATATATTGATACAAAACTTGGTTGTAAGCTGCTTGACTGGCTTAGGCATTCTTGGCTGCAAGCCAAATGATCAAAATTGATTGTTTACAGTGATGTACCGAGGATCGAAAACTGTCCTGAAACAAGAACAATCAATATGAGAATGTCCTGACTCTTGTTGAAATCAATAAGACAAAGCGTGCCAGTGTTAAAAATGTAATTGGACATTTGTCTTGACAGAGAACACAATAGGACATTTTCAATTTTAATAGGTCAATGTCCTATGACCGGGGCCTGGGGACATCACTGGTTTATAACTTTATGTGTATAACTATAAGTCAAGTGAGACTTATGGTCTAACCTAAGAGCCTGGAGATTGAATAAGTATGATCAACTTGAATCTTTCTACCTCATACCATTTCAGTACTTTATTTTTTTTTAGAGTGACACTGTAAATAGTGGTACTCTTTCTTGATATTATTTTTCGTAATTGCTGAAAATCCAGAAAATATTTTTGACTGTAAGAAAAGGCAGCAAAAAAAAACACCTGGTGGTGCAGCACTAGCTGCGACATTCTCTCCAGCTGGGAGCAGCCCAAATTGTCTCTGTGACTATGAAACTAAGTAATATTACCAATACCTTTTTAACCTCTACTGGGCTCTTCTTTCTATTGGTCAAGCAACTTGACTAGGGACATTGGGGAAAAACTGAAGAAAAACGAAAAGAAATCCGCCGCATACGGAAATGAGAAAACCTAGCATGATACGGTGCATAGATACAGCTTTCATGCAAAAGACATATTAGTTTTTACCTGATTCTGTAATCAGCTGAGAATGTGGCGCCACCAAATTCACAATGGTACAATTGATTTTTTTAATTTTTATTTTAAGTGATTGCTTTTAAATGTGAATTTTTAGAAAAGGAAAAAAAAAGTTAGAAACTAAGTAAAGTTTTTCAGTTTCTCTCGTTTTTTCAGAAATCGAGAAGACACAGCCTGCGTCAGACAGCGGGGAAATTCTTCAGAAACGTCAGCGTGGCCGGGCCAAAAAACAATAGTGTCAGTAGTAATGGACATTGGACATTAGATGGTCTCCACTTCCTCATCCTATCAACCTTCAAGAACCTGGGATATTAACCTGGTGGAATCAACCAGGGGTATTAACCTGGTGGAATCAACCTGGGATATTAACCTGGTGGAATCAACCTGGGGTATTTTGTACACAGGGGCCGGCCCAAAAAATAATAGAGCAGAGGTTCCGTTAGACCGGCATATGCCGTTTTTTACCGATATTTTACAGAGACAGGGCGAGTGTTTCAGAAACAGAGTAGGCTTAACTAGGCCTAGCTGACCGAGATTTTCGGCTTACTGTTCTGAGCCGAGGTCAGCTTTCGCGGGCTACTTATGCAGACTACACAGCTAGGTTGAATCGGCGCTGACATTGACATAATTATTCAATGATTTTCAAATTCGCCTCACGCCTGAAAGCGTAATAGCTATGGAACAAAACTTGTAAGATGGACTCGTTTTTAGTATACGATTCTGTCTGGCAACTTTTAATGAAATAAAAAACTTAACCTAAAGCACAAGATTGACTTTAAAAAATAGTAGTCTTAAAGAAGGGAAACTGAACGAGAATTGACGAATTCTATCGTGGGAAACTACGAAAGTAGAGTTGGGGCCTAGTCAATTAATCGAAATGAAAGTTAATACTTGTATCTGCTGAAAGCTACGGCCCTTATAAACAATGGCGCTCAATCAATGATCACAGTAGTATTCAAAACACTGCACAATCGACACAACAACAACACCATGTAGAAATGAGACACTCACACCAGCACAAAGCTGAAAGCGTCTTTTCCACTACCAGTACACCGCAACAGTGCTTTGCTTTGCAGCATCACAGCAAGGAAGGCTGTAAGTGGGCCAGTGACCCAGTGACGCTGGGTTGCTTTAATTAGTTTTACAGCCTGTCTGAGACTAAGTCTCAAGGAAACTAAAGAAGGTCGGAATGGGGGGACTTTGTGTGCCGTGTAATAGCAGACATGTGACATTGGATAGTCTCCACTTCTTCAACCCTATCAACCTTAGAGTCCTGTGGAAGTGTGTACATAGGGGACGACCCAGAAAACAATGGTCATAGTAATAGCAGACATGTGACATTGGATAGTCTCCACTTCTTCAACCCTATCAACCTTAGAGTCCTGTGGAAGTGTGTACATAGGGGACGACCCAGAAAACAATGGTCATAGTAATAGCAGACATGTGACATTGGATAGTCTCCACTTCTTCAACCCTATCAACCTTAGAGTCCTGTGGAAGTGTGTACACAGGGGTCGACCCAGAAAACAATGGTCATAGTAATAGCAGACATGTGACGTTGGATAGTCTCCACTTCTTCAACCCTATCAACCTTAGAGTCCTGTGGAAGTGTGTACACAGGGGACGACCCAGAAAACAATGGTCATAGTAATAGCAGACATGTGACATTGGATAGTCTCCACTTCTTCAACCCTATCAACCTTAGAGTCCTGTGGAAGTGTGTACACAGGGGACGACCCAGAAAACAATGGTCATAGTAATAGCAGACATGTGACGTTGGATAGTCTCCACTTCTTCAACCCTATCAACCTTAGAGTTAGAGTCCTGTGGAAGTGTGTACACAGGGGACGACCCAGAAAACAATGGTCATAGTAATAGCAGACATGTGACATTGGATAGTCTCCACTTCTTCAACCCTATCAACCTTAGAGTCCTGTGGAAGTGTGTACACAGGGGACGACCCAGAAAACAATGGTCATAGTAATAGCAGACATGTGACGTTGGATAGTCTCCACTTCTTCAACCCTATCAACCTTAGAGTTAGAGTCCTGTGGAAGTGTGTACACAGGGGACGACCCAGAAAACAATGGTCATAGTAATAGCAGACATCTGACGTTGGATAGTCTCCACTTCTTCAACCCTATCAACCTTAGAGTCCTGTGGAAGTGTGTACACAGGGGACGACCCAGAAAACAATGGTCATAGTAATAGCAGACATGAGACATTGGATAGTCTCCACTTCTTCAACCCTATCAACCTTAGAGTCCTGTGGAAGTGTGTACACAGGGGACGACCCAGAAAACAATGGTCATAGTAATAGCAGACATCTGACGTTGGATAGTCTCCACTTCTTCAACCCTATCAACCTTAGAGTCCTGTGGAAATGTGTACATAGGGGTCGACCCAGAAAACAATGGTCATAGTAATAGCAGACATGTGACGTTGGATAGTCTCCACTTCTTCAACCCTATCAACCTTAGAGTTAGAGTCCTGTGGAAGTGTGTACACAGGGGACGACCCAGAAAACAATGGTCATAGTAATAGCAGACATGTGACGTTGGATAGTCTCCACTTCTTCAACCCTATCAACCTTAGAGTTAGAGTCCTGTGGAAGTGTGTACACAGGGGACGACCCAGAAAACAATGGTCATAGTAATAGCAGACATGTGACGTTGGATAGTCTCCACTTCTTCAACCCTATCAACCTTAGAGTCCTGTGGAAGTGTGTACACAGGGGACGACCCAGAAAACAATGGTCATAGTAATAGCAGACATGTGACGTTGGATAGTCTCCACTTCTTCAACCCTATCAACCTTAGAGTCCTGTGGAAATGTGTACATAGGGGTCGACCCAGAAAACAATGGTCATAGTAATAGCAGACATGTGACGTTGGATAGTCTCCACTTCTTCAACCCTATCAACCTTAGAGTTAGAGTCCTGTGGAAGTGTGTACACAGGGGACGACCCAGAAAACAATGGTCATAGTAATAGCAGACATGTGACGTTGGATAGTCTCCACTTCTTCAACCCTATCAACCTTAGAGTCCTGTGGAAGTGTGTACACAGGGGACGACCCAGAAAACAATGGTCATAGTAATAGCAGACATCTGACGTTGGATAGTCCACTTCTTCAACCCTATCAACCTTAGAGTTAGAGTCCTGTGGAAGTGTGTACACAGGGGACGACCCAGAGAACAATGGTCATAGTAATAGCAGACATCTGACATTGGATAGTCTCCACTTTTTTCTTCCCTATTAATCAAGTACTGCGCAATTTTGTAATCGCCATTGTGTAATGTGTTTGTGGTTGCCTTGAGGGGGGGGGGGGGGGATCTGATGTGCTAATTGAGGCCAAAGTCATAATGTCTTCCCATTGAAATTCACGGTGGATCAATGGACGGTTATTTTTAATGTAAAACCAAGGTTTAAAGAATACTTAAGGCAGAGTCAGAAAGAAGTTCTCTGATAGAGTTGGGGACAAAAGAGATTAGTGGGTGAAATTGCATAGAACTAGAATGGAATGGTGGAGGGGGGTGTTAAGGTTTGAAGAAATCCCTGGATTAATTATTATTCTTTAGAGAGCTGGGGTGATGGAAAGAAAAACAATGCAAGGTCAACAATGATAATTAGATTAATAACTAAATAAGAAAGGGTTAAATACTAATAATGGATTTCTTTCTGTGGATAATCTGAAATGGTTGCAACTTTTTTCTTTTTACAAGGATTTTAGTTTTTATAATTTTATATGAAACTGAACGTCCTTTTTTTTTATATTATACTGCTTTATTAGGCTAATTACTTAGTGCTGAAAAAAAAAGTTTGCCGCCTTCCTTAAAACTTCCTGTTTCCAAGCGCCATATTTTACCCTTGTATTTTTATTTAATACACTCATGTGCTTTCTTTATATTCTATCATAAGTTTTCACTAGACTTTTGTGAAAAGAGAATGTTGAAGAAATGGAGGATGAGGATGATTAAAATAAAAATGTTTAAGTTTAACCCAACAACAACACTGAAAGTAAACGCAATGCCTGAGTTGCAACTGTGAAGGATGAATATTTATTTAATCAAAGGTTTATGGCTTGGTTGGCTACTGATGCTTTAGCAGGGATGCATCTAGAGCGCGGCATTGCCGCAAAATTGTTGATGTTCCTGAAAAGAAAAAAAATATGCTGCGGGAAAATCCCCCCAAATTTTGTGAAATCCCGCAAATGAAAAAATCGTTTGAAAATAACTTGTTCGGCACTAGGCCTAGGCTGCGTGGGCTGTACCGAGTCTGCATTTCCTTTCGATATAAAGAACGAGCATTTTGATTGGGTCTTAAAAATAGCATAGCCAATCAACGGATTTCTCTTTCGTTTACTATTTCCGGGCGCAGTGTAAGCGAGCCCGCTCAAAAATGGCATCGCTTCTGGATTATTTTACTGTGACTTCTAAAAAGAAAGAAAACTGCGACTGTGGAGTGCAACATTGATCAACGACCTTGTTCCTCATCGGCAGTTAGTGATGACAACGGGGAAAGTTCATCGAATGACGAAGCATCGGATCAGGACTGTGATGTCACCGACGATCCCATTGCTAGTAGTGTCGCTCCACCACCTTTCAAAAAGCGAAAGCATGAGTTCATGGAAATTTGGAAAAAAAGCAGACCTTGGCTAGAATTTGACAGCGAATCAAAAGCAATTTTTGTGACTGGTGCTTACAAAGCAACAAGAACAATGCGTTCACCACAGGTTGTAAAAATTTCCGCACTACATCCCTTGATCGACACGTTAACTGGCATTGATTTACCCCCGCCCCCCTAACTATTTCCAGATCCCCCCAAATTTCCACACCAAGGGGGGCAATGCCCCCCAGTTTAGAAATTTCTAGATGCATCCCTGACTTTAGTTTTATCGTGGAAGCATGTGTTCATGTTTCAATCATTCGTTGGGTGAAAGCCAGAAGATAGTATCAGCTTTCTTTTGTCCTTTTTCTCATAGTATCTTCTGGCTTTTACTGAACGTATTGTGTCCCTCCCAGCTGTGTATTACTGGTGTCAAAAGTCCATCAAAAGTCCAGCGTGACTGCCATGGTAAATTACGGCATGTACTTCTGCGGTCCACAGTACCTATTAGAGATGATGCTCTTATCTGATATGAGTCAGTACTATCTGTAAAGATACCAAATTATATCAAAAGTTATGGAACTTTAAGGCAATACAAAAAATGCCTTTTAAGCAAATGCGAAGCCAAAATTTTGAAAGACATGTGTACTTGCATCAAAAATTGAAATGTGTCTTAGTGGTAATGAGAATAATGCTGGTTGTTACTGTTAGAAATGCATGAATAAGGGCCCTTTACTGAAATGGCTTTTATCACTGGTTGACATTAGTCTGTAGAAAAGGTCAATAGTAATAAGTGAGAGCTGAACTATAAATGATATTCCACAGTATTGGAATATCTTGGTACAGCTTAGTCTTTCAGTTTCATGGAAGACTATGACTCTGACAAGGGGGCATTTGCACTGGCTCTAGTGCTGCAGTTAAAGGTATTAATTGGCCTTTGGGGACCTTCCCCAACGCCAAGTCTCATCCTCAAATCTTTTTGGTCGAGAGAGTGGAGATATACCCTGGGCAAGGCTTCTCCACTATAAACAAATTTTAACCCAGGCCACCAGAATAGCAGCTCTGCCCCCTCTGCTATCTGGCAGTTATTGTTGGGAACAACAGACGGGCAACATGAGTATGAGTCAAATAAACACTACTGTGATCTGCAGTGATTACCTCAAAATTTGCATCATGATTGTTTGCAGTCACTGAGGTGCAATAGTTTTTATTTAAAATTTTTATTTATAGACAATTCCCAGTTTAGAGATAGGAAAGTTCATAGATTTTTTTGTTTTAAAGCAAATCTTTTGTGGACCTTGTTTTTCACTTTTTGTGAAAGAAAGAGGAGCAATTGAATGAGTCATAATTATGCATGTTTTCTTCTTTCTTTATATTTTTTCTTCTGTTATTAACGTTTACTCTCAGTTTTAAACGTATTAACCCTTTCGCTGCCAGCTATTTTTTCAACCAAAAATGTCCATTAATCTTACCTGGGTAGAGAAAACAAAATGTCTGCAATATTGGGGATTCCTCTGTGACTTGCAGGAAGCAAGGCCTCCCAAAAGTAAGAAAATAGGCTCTTTGGATAACAGACCCTGATTCGATGCCTTTTAGTGACATGGGTGTTAAATCATTGTGGTGCATAAATGCGACGTTGGCAGTAAAAGGGTTAAGCAAATTTACTAATGTTCTGAAGTAATTTTGTTTGGTTGTGTTTTTGTGTGTGTGCCTGTTAGCTCTTTTACTCGAAAACTTTATGAAGGTAATATACTGTGCATGTTATTTTCAGGCATCAGAATTGTCAGAGGATCAGAGGATTTCAGAGGATTAAGAATTTCTGACAGAGGATTGGCTTCTCTTGTCAGAGGTTTTGCCTTTTTATTGAGTGCTATCCTTTGTGTTAAACAGCATTTTAAAGGGAGTTGTCACTATATGAAGCCTTTTTGGTGATGTTGGGAACTCATTTCAGTGTTGTCCCTCTTCAGTCTAGGGTCTAGATAGCCCTTTTACCGCGGTTTTCAGAGGATTGGTCTTCAGACTATTCTGATGCCTGTATTTTCCTGTTTTAAGAATCTTTCTAGTGTGATTGGGAATGAGTAGACGAACCAAGATTTTTCCATGTTCAGATTTATCCATGACAATTTTTGTTATTGTATCTTGTTGCTAAGGCAATCTGTGTGGTAAAATTAAACATTTATCCTACCATACTGTGTATTCAAAAAGAAAAGAAAAAAAGATTATCCTAGTCAGATTTTTAAAGTGAGCAACAAAATTAGTACTTATCTACTATCAAAATGTCATTGCTGTTTTGAAAGTTGTACATGGTGTCTGTTTTGTCTTGTCAGTCCATAACAAAGATGAAGAGGAGCAACAATTCACCATTGACAATTGTGCCTGTCGATGATAACGGCAAAAAACAAGATTGCAGGTCATACAAAGTTTTCCCAATAAGCAGTTTTAACGGAAATGCCAAAAAAAATATGATGTAGATTTTGAAAATTCCAATGAACACTGGTTTATCATATTGCCCATGTGTAAATATTATGTTATTAGGACTTTGCAATGGGATATTGCTTTTACCCTATCTCTCGAGACCTTGATGTTTAACCCACTCGATCCTAATAACGGATATATATTATATACACCGATATGTATCAACAGGAAAGCAAGAATAGAAAACAGGCTCAGACATGTAGAGAAACGAAAGAAGCATCCATTTCCACAACAATGGTTGCAGCACACACACTGTGACACCCATTCTTGCGCAAAGAATATAGTTCAACAAAATAGAAAATTTAACCTTTACCGGATCATGCTTTTGACTACACGGACACGATAGCGGGGGTCTTTCACGACCCCCTACTCAGCAAAGAGCAAATTCTGAGGTGTTTATCCCTGTCCAGATGGCGGGGGTCTCCCACGACCCCTACTTGTCAAAGAGGCACCATGTGTTTATCCCTGTCCAGATGGCAGGGGTCTCCCACGACCCCTACTCAATGCACTGCAGTGCTCTTTAAAGTAGGGGTCGTGGGAGACCCCCGTCATCCAGACAGGTATATCAAAATTACGCGTCATATTACGACATTTATATTTTATACACATTAATGAAATTTAACACACTTAAAGCCATTTATGTTTTTGACAAAGTCATGAAATTTCATGAAGATTGCTTAAAAAGTTTTAGAGATATAACATGTTTTGTGTGTCAAGGGGTCGTGGGCGACCCCAGAAGTCCGGTAAAGGTTAAACACAAATGCATTTCATAAGATGTAAAGTAAATGAAAGTATAAAGGTAAACACAAACGGAAACAATGAACTGAAATACTAACAACAATTGCAGTTCTTTAAACTTGTGTAGCCTAAACACCAACAATAAAAAGTAAACAGTTAACGAGAGCGAGTCCAATTTGAGCAAAACGTGAAACACAGGGGAGTCAGCTTTAACAAAAAACGTAAATTCTTTATATGTTGATGCTCACAGACCTGGAATTGTGGAAAGCATGCAGTTTTGAAACAGGTGCGGTAGCTCTTCGCGCAGGGGCAGTCGGATCATTTTCCAGACTGAAGATGAAGTTCAGCTGTTCTTGCGGCAGTCCAGCGTCCCCATTATCAGCATGGACTCTCCCTGTGACAACGTTGCTTTGCTCGTCTGCTAATGTCGACGTGCATGGCTGGTCATGGAGTTCAGTAGGCCTAGGCGGAAAAAGCCTGAATATACAAAGAGTTTGCAGTCCGCAGCTGCTGACTGAAGCCGGTTTTTCACTCCCACCCTTTCACGAACACTACAGGTGTGTATCATTATGAACTCACTCACTGCCTCTGTTGCCATGCTTTACACCTCCACCTTCCAGGTGGGAAGTGAGAAAATTGGCTTCTTTCTTTGCAAGGTTGGTAGGCTGCGAATTAATCATTCTTTGTGATATTTAGGCTTTTTCGCCTAGTCCTAGATCCAAGCTAGACGTTTCAGCGACGTGTTGTGCAAGTGTGCTGCCATCTTTATCTTTTACGAACATGATGTGTGTTGGTAAACAGCCAAGGAAGAGACTGATTAAATTTTGTGTCCAGTTATTGCTGTGGGTGTGTAGTGGCTTTGATGGAGCACAGTAGATCCAGTGGCACGCACAGAATGGTTTGTGTAGATCTGTGACAGCTGACACTACTGACTCATCCGAGCCATGAATCTCCTTAGACTTGAGTTCATCCCCACTGTGTTAGTGTGTGCCAGCATTTATCGCTGGCGCCAAATTAATCCTTAGGGTAGCACCACAGCCTGTCAAAAATTCTGGGTCCAGCTTTGATAGGTACAGCATGCGTTGACAAGACGGTAATGATATGGTAATGATAATAATTGTATGTAAAGATAAATAACTGTGACGTCAAGTTTCTTAGCAACAGTGTATTCTTACACCTCTTTCTCACGTGCATTTATACTAAGCTTATGGGTTAATGATACTGATAGGCAAATGATAATAATGCTATGTAAAGTTACTCTTGGCAGCCTTCTTTGCCTCTCTTGAATATCGGTATAATTATATCCTTGTAAATGTATTTGTTTGCATGTTTACTTTTTTTTTTATAGTTTTAGCTGTTGATCAAAACTTTATAGGATTTATTCATAAGAAATTCATCTTTGTGAATTCTGGTGGATGGAAGTTTTTATTTCATTGTGCATGTTAACTTATTCTGTACATTATATCAAGTATTACATATAAAATCAAAGAAATGTGCTTCTCTTTATTTGCGTGAAACTGTTTTGTGTGTACAGTGTAGCATAAAGTGGAAGCATTGCTGTGCAATAAAGGCTTTATTCCTCTCTCTCTCTCTCTCTCTCTCTCTCTCTCTCTCTCTCTCTCTCTCTCTCTCTCTCTCTCTCTCTCTCTCACACACACACACACACACACACACATTCTCTCTGTCCCCCTCTCTATCCATGGGTTTGTGCGACAAACATTGAATCCTGCAGGTTAAAACAAAAAGGTGTAATAATTAAAATGAATATTTAAGTCTTTTATTTGAATGGCAGTCCAGTTGAAGTACAAATGATTGTTTCGTCAGTAGAATCAAATCCACATTTTAAAAACAAACATAAAACTAAACTCTTAACAGGCACCAGAATTGTCTGAGGATTTGCAAAGGCTGTCTTGTGCAATAATTGCGTACTTCAAAAGCCATCATGAATTTCAAGATTCTTTTTACAAGGCCGCCATCACATCCTTTCAGCAACAGTTCTTCTTCTACCAATAATGTCCACATGCCTTAACCGGCAATTATTAACACTAGATAAACCCGTGCTCCGCACGGCAGCATGAAGCATCTGCGTTCATAATTGATAGGAACCTGTCTGAGCGATCGAAGAAGAACTGGTTAGATGTAAATAATGAAGAAAAGAGACCAAAAAATATGAGGTTGTGCCCCCTCCCTTCCGCCCACGCCCCTCTCCTTTAAAAAAGATGATGACCTCCCCCCCCAAAAAAAAAAAGTGGCGAGGGGCCGACTCAAATCTGTGACCATGGACGTGTGTAGAGGTGCGTGCCGCGACCTACTGATTTGCGGACGCGCCGCTTTACCTATTGAGCTATCAAGGCTTCTTAGACAGTCGATGTAAAAAAATTTATTATGAGAGGAAAAAGGGAAAGCAGTCAAGTCGGACACCTGACCCAGCTTCATGAAAGCAATTGCAAGCCACGCACAGAACAGACTTAGGTTTTGTCACTTTGAGAAAAGTAGGTGCCTAAATGTTGTGAAAACACACACACACACACACACACACACTGTAGTAGACAGCACACACTTAATCATTGCTTGCTCGGTTTCCTGTCAATTCATGAGCGCAGATGCGTTGTTCTCCGTTATGCACCTTTCAAAACAAATATGGTTAGACCAAACACCAAACTTCCAGAACGTAGAGGAACTATTTGTAAAAAAGCCCTACTCGCCTCCCTCTTCTCCTTCCTAGCCACCCCTCCCCCTCCCCCTCTCCCTTCTAACCAAAGCAACCATAGAAGTTTCTAGGTGCAGTGAGTTAGGCCTAGCCTCGGCTTTTTGTTATCACACGCACAGTCTAAAAATGAACCGTTTTTAGCAGACGACACATTCTGCTACTCAGGCTATTGATGGCATCGTGTTTGCCCCCCCCCCCCCCCCCCCCCCCCTCGGTATGTACGAAGGGGCCCGATTAAGGATTAATCCACTATTGTTTTGGAAAACATTTTGGCAGTTTGAGTGTTTTTACCTGGTGATTGTTGTTGGGGGCCTCCGACATAAAGGTCATACAGGGATCATGGCTGTTCCCTCAAGCACAAAAAATCTAAGTTTCGCGTAAAGGATATGACGTCACGGCTATTCCACTGTCACGGCTATTCCACTGTCACGGCTATTCCGTGAAACTCTTTCTTGAAAATCACTCCCTCCGTTAAGCAAATTTTATGTGAAATCCCGGCTTTAAACGACGACTTGGCGAATTTCACTTGGAAGAACTGTTAAGCACCTACACGTGCCCCTATATTTCACAGTTGAAGGCATAATTGCCGCGACTTAGGAGAAAATAGAGATTAAAAATTCTTATTGGCACGCGTATTATAATACAGATGTTCTGGGTTTCAAAGAATTATGCAGTGCGGGAAAAACAAAAACAAAGCTAGATAGATAAGTGCCTTTTAGAGGGCATGCACGGCCGGGCACCCCAGGCTAGTCCAAGAACACCCGGGCCCCATACACATTTTTTAATATATTTTTTTTAAGCGGGGAACTTCAGCACCTTCGAGGTGAAGGAGCTGAGCGAGGGGGACTGGGCGGTTTCTGGTGGCAGGGAGTTCCAGTCGCGGTCGGTTCTGGGGAAAAAGGAGTTGTTACAGTAGTCCGTTCTGGGGGAAAATCCTTTGGAACTGCTTATTATGGTTCTGTCTTCTGCTACTGGGGGGTAGAGGTTTGAGTGCATTGCTCTTCGCACGGGCCAGTCCATTTGTGATTTTATACATTATGCTGAGCCTGGATGCGTGGCAGATCTCAGCCAATGTTGGCCATTGTAGCTGGTGGAGCATGGTGCTGACACTGGATGTGTTCCGGTGTCTATTCAGCACGTATCTTGCTACTCTACGTTGAACCTCCTCCAGGTCGGAGATCTGTCAGTGTGTGGGTCCCAGACTGAGCTTGCTTATTCTGTGATGGGTCTAACCATGGCCTTGTGTGCAAGCTCTTTGGTAGCAGTGGAACACACCATATTCTGTGATGGGTCTGACCATGGCCTTGTATGCAAGCTCCTTGGTATCAGTGGAGCACCCCGTCATATTCTGTGATGGGTCTGACCATAGCTTTCTAAGCAAGCTCCTTGGTAGCAGTGGAGCACACCTTCAGGTTTCTTCTTAAGAACCCCAGAGCTCTGTTGGCTTTGGCGCAGTTGGCTGAGATGTGGGCTGTCCAGGAGAGACATTCTTTCAAAGGTGTGGTCATGGAGAATGCAACTGCCCTTTATGCTTCTCATCAAGGGCAGCTGGCTGCACTTGGCGGTGTGGAATGCCATGTTCCATTCACCAGCTGCACTTGGCGGGGTGGAATGCCATGTCCCATTCACCAGCTGCCCTTGACGGTGTGGAATGCCATGTCCCATTCACCAGCTGCCATTGACGGTGTGGAATGCCATGTCCCATTCACCAGCTGCCCTTGACGGTGTGGAATGCCATGTCCCATTCACCAGCTGCCCTTGACGGTGTGGAATGCCATGTCCCATTCACTTTTCCAGTCCTCTAGCTTCCTGAGGTCCTCTTGGAGTTTGGCTGGGTCATCATTGCAAGCGATGAAGCAATAGAGAGCTATGTCATCAGCCAATAGCTGATCCACTTTATCATCATCTTGCACAGCTTTTTATGGGTGTGTTTATTCTAGTAAATGTGCTGTTAAATTCTCGTCGATGTTAAAATGGCTCTTCAAACAATTCAATTCAATTCAATCATTTTATTTTCTTCACAAAAAGCAAAGAAATTCGCTGCCTGGCATGCACATTTTATAATAATAAGACACGATACAAGTAATGTTTAGGAAGACAACTTAAATAAGACAACCAAATTTTAAAACACACACACACACACACACACACACACACACACACACACACACACACACGCACACACACAAAACCACAAACAACAATCCAATTAGGCACTGTTCAGACAAATATTAAGCATAAAATTATAAAGAATTACACGTGAAAGCAAACATTTGACACTCGGTCACACACACACACACACACACACACACACATACATACAAACACACACACACCTTTGGGCTATCAGTTAGATTAAAATTAATAAGAGCATAGAATTAGAAATAAATTAACAAGTGAGCTAAAATAATTTATGACAAGTATAATTGAGTATAAATTCAGAAATAATAAGTAATGAAACTAACAAAATCTCTAGATTTGCTAAAATAACTAATAAAATAATTCTTAAAACTTATTAATAGCAATAAACCAACCATAAAATATAAAATCCACCATAAAGGATGCTATCACAGAAGATGTTAACAGTCTTAAAAATGAAATCATAACAACACAACAGAGAGCAAAAATGAGGTACAGCCTTTTCAGCAAATAAACATTGCAAACAAAATCAACATAATATGAAGATAATAAGAATAAAAATAATCACATAATGATAAACCATCAATAACAATAATTTCCCACCACCATCATCCCCACACACACTTCCCTCTCTGCATCTCTCTCCAACCATTCTTCAGTCACACACACACACACACACACACACACACACACACACACACACACACACACACACACACTTTCAATGCAAACACATCTGGGCAACGGGCAAAATTACATTAAAAATCATGACATATACATGTATTTACATAAAACTATTATTAAAAGGCGAATCAAATTGATAGAATCACACACACCCTACCCACCCCTGCTTCATGCACAAGGACTGTGTCAGTTAATAGCACGCACACCTCTCTCTCTCTCTCTCTCTCTCTCTCTCTCTCTCTCTCTCTCTCTCTCTCTCTCTCTCTCTCTCTCTCTCTCTCTCTCTCTCTCTCTCACACACACACA
>JAGGCT020001106.1:0-25000 GCA_017654935.2 Phymorhynchus buccinoides
CTAACCAGTGTTTCTGTCCTCACTACTCATATAGGGAAAAGAGACCGGATGTTTATCTTCCCCTGTACAGTCTTTGGTGCCAGTGAGGACCGTTCAAACCATTCCGTTGTTTTTTTCCCCTCGAAACACGCTACGGTTATCTTTTAAATGTAGGCCTATACATTTATGACAAACGATCGTTAAAAAAGAAATAGGGTAAGACGGGGTAAAAAGCGCATGGGCGGGTAAGAAGCCCACCCCAATTATCTCATGAAATGAAGCAAATTTCAGTCTCATTTTGCCCATGAGACGAGCGTTAATGTCTAGCATTCGTCTCATGGGCAAATTTGACTGAAATTTTCTTTATTTCATGAGATAATTGGGGTGGGCTTCTTACCCGCCCATGCGCTTTTTACCCCGTCTTCCCCTACTGAAACATTAACAAGTCATTTCTGGGAGGAGTGGTGGTCTAGGAATACCATTATTTAAGTTAGGATAAGGTTATTTTATGATTGCCCAACTATAAGTGACGAGACTCGTAGAAAAAGAAAAGTGTTTCACCAGAGTCGCCAAAGTCTGTGTATGATCCTCTGGAAGTGCAAAAACTAGCTACATTGTTTCTTTAATCGAATATAATAATGTAATCGAACATAAAAATAATTGTATGTTTTATAAATATTTATCCCCATCAAGTTTCAAGCGTACGCGTAGAGGGTCATATCAAAAGAAGGATATGGATTCACACTAATGTATAAAATATAGGGCCTGGGCCCACATTTCCGTTCTTTTGAATATATCTGTAATGCTAAAAATTCGGGACTTTACTGGTGTTGCACTGCCTCCGAGCATTGCTTCCAGGACCATCTTTATATCTACTAATGTCCCTATTATTATGTGTCTGTTCCAGACCGGAGGACGTTAAACAGATTTTTTTTATTCCATATTTCCAACTTGTACGAGTATTGCCATTGTACAGCATCCTACTGACGGTTGGCTGGAAAGTAACTAGGCTCACCTGTTTCTATAAAGATCGTGAAACGTGACACCCAGCAATCCCATAAATAAATCCATTCAGCCTTTTGGCTGTAGGGCGTTTTTCAAAGCGGCTGCAGAAAGATGAGCAGTGTGACACGACTGTCTGCTCTTTACAATGTGCGGCTTCAAACCCACAGACAGCGGTGGTTCATTTGATACTGGGTATTCATAAACTCTTCTTGTCCACAACAGTTGCTTCATTCGCTGTGACGTCCGTGTTAGCAAGCGTAAAATGCCCCGCTGTTATTAAAATGTTTGAGGGTTTCCACGCGTGCCATAATTTGCATGAGTTTTGATGATGACTGTATAGGTGAAGACGGGGTAAAAAGCCCATGGGCGGGTAAGAAGCCCATGCCAATTATCTCATGAAATAAAGCAAATTTCAGTCACATTTTGCACATGAGACGAGTGTTAATGTTTAGCATTCGTCTCATGGGCAAATTTGACTGAAATTTGCTTTATTTCATGAGATAATTGGCATGGGCTTCTTACCCGCCCATGGGCGTTTTACCCCGTCTTCCCCTACATGCCTGTCTGTCGTTTCCGTCTATGACTGCCAGATAACAAGGGATGGAGGGGGGGGGGAGCAGCTGCCATTCCGGCGGGCTGGGCTAAAAATGTGTTTATAATGAAGATGCCCTGCCTGGGGTAAATCCCCACTCTCTTGGCGAAAGGGATTTGGGGACAGCTGGCGTTGGGGAAGATCCCCAAAGGTCAACCAATCCCTTTGGCTGCAGCACTATAGCCAGTGCAAATGCTACCTAGTTTGAGAGTTACTAAAATACCTAAAATACAAGCATGTAGGTATGGAAAACCTTTTCTTTTACATGTGTTGCAAGGTCTTTGTCTAAATAGACACGCACACAAGCGTGCGCTCCACACACACACACTCGCATACGCACACATACACACACGCGCGCACACACACACACACACACACACACACACACACAGACCAAGCGATGCTTACAAGGTTTATTTCAGTCTTCATCGTGATAATTAAAAGACTGCCACGAGTACACACACGTACAGTGATGCTTACAAGGTCTATTGTTGTACCTTTTTCATAAAACAAAGCGTGATCCTGAATACAGCGGTGGGAGACACAGATACACAAACACCTCATCCGTCTACAGGGAAATACTAACCACTTCTTCTAAAAATGAGTGTATCAACCAACGCATCAAACCTGTCACTGTCATTTCATAGTCAACATGTAAGCTTATTTTACCCACACAAAAAATAGTTGTCATTTTTTTTGTCATCTGCACAAAGATTTTCCAAAAAGCTATACTGAAGATTCGTTCATAAAAAAACATTAATCTTGAACTGTGTTGGGGTTTGGCCTGATTCTATTAAATGTTTCTCTTTCACACATTTTGAGTTTGACAATGGAGATCAGACAAATCTTTTCTTTGAACTATGAAAGTTTAGGGATATCATTTAGGGATAGACAAGAGAGAAACAGCAGACAAGAGAGGTTTTCTGGTTGATTAAAATCTGTCTTAATATCTTTCAAAAAACAATTAAGTTGTTTGCCATATTTGAACATTGTGTACAATTTGATAATGTCCTCTTGACTTCTAACTATTCTTTCCATTCTGTTCAGAAAGAAAGCATGATCATTTAAATGCGGTTTATCAAGTTGTGTAAACCATAATAACGAAACTAGAACAGCTAACTCATCACATCAGTTATATACATTTACAGCACCAAAAAATGACATTACTTTGACATTATAATGTACACTGATGTTGAAATCTTCAGCAAAAAAATAAAACAAGGGTTGCAAACATAAGGCGCAAATCAACAAAATGACTTTTCCATTTCACCTCAGATTTCAACAACGGTAACTGAGATGGCAAAACAAGGAGGGAAGGTGAGGGAGTGGGGGGAGGGAGGGGGGGAGGAGGGGGGGGGGGGGGGTATATCACTGCACTGTCACAACTGCTGACAACACTGTCACAGCAACAACCACATGAGTAATGTCCACCAAGTACAACGTGAGAACTATGTTCCGTACAACACTGAACACCACACAATCAAACCATCCTGAGAAATTCTTGTACATGTACAGAAAGGAGTTAGCACTTCCACGTCCATTGTATTGCATTAATCACTACAGAGTGTAAGAATTTGGCTTTGGAAATGGAGAAAATACCTCATAAAAATATAAAGAAACAAAAATCTAATAACATTTTTTTAGAGGTATAAAAAAAATTGGTCCTCAGAATGTCATAGTTACTATATTTTTATCCCCAGTGCCATTCCACACAAAACTGTTGTAACGAAGAGTATGGCGTTAGTGAGAAAAAACAACCCAAACCAAAGAAAGGATGTTTTGATTTTCACTTGAACAACACTTAACTTCAAAAAGTGGTGATGTTGTTCGGGAAGAGAATACTTGCTGGTAAAGCACATTCACTAAATATCATTCTCTCACTATCCTTGCCACTCTTTGGAGAAATCGTCACGACTTGACAATGTGTTGTAAGCCTATCGACAAAAACAACAAAACACCCTCATTACAAGCATGAAATACCCATTGGCAAGACTGCAACATGCATTTCTAGCTGCAGCATTCATTGTGTGCGAAGGGTGTAATGCAACATAGAATGTGTTAGGCTCAAAATTGCATAGAATCACACAATTATTTCTAGGTGTTTAGGTTGTTAAATGCCAAGATATTCTAAAACCTTTGAAATAAAGAATATTCTGAAACTGAGTATATGATGCCACATGCATTATGATGATATTAATCAAATAGTATAAAACTTAAACAAAGCTTCTTGATATTTTAATTGATTTTGTATGATACTCTGGCTTTGCAAAAACATGCAAGGATATCTTGGTACCATAATAATAAACTGATATTTGACTTAGATGTCAATGTATTAAACTGCCCTTTAATTTATTATTTACTGTGCGAGAAAACCACCAATGACACTTTACATAATACATGGCACAGACACACAACTGAACTCAATATGATGACGAACACATTATTTGAAAGACACTTACTTGTGTCAACTGATACAACCGACAGTACTAATACATGCACCGTTATGTTTATTACAGATGATAACAAAGACACAACAATGTAAAAAACAACACCACACACACACACAAACAACAACACACACACATTTAGACTTAACTGGCACCATTCAAAGTGGACGATTGACCCCTAGAACATGATTAAACATAGATGACACAATGCATTGCAGAGACACACAAAGATTCCAGCAACACTTTCATGACTATTGATACTGGTACAAAATCAACAACAAATCCATGCGTACAACAGATGAAAAACTCATAATCCACTCCCTAAACACCACCAGCACAATTATGGTGATGGACAAAATCTATGACAAAAGACATATTGAGCCAAGGATAGTTTTATACGCTTAACTATTAGACACACAGGTTGACAACAGACGAAAGGCGTATACACTCCATTTCCTAGACACGCTCAACAAGTGAATAACTACGTAATCACCTGTAGAACACATGCTGTAGTAGAGATGACAACCTTTACAATTACTAGGATACAAAAATTACAATAGCAAGATCGATTGATGCACAAACTACATATTACTGGCACAACAAACGCACATGAATAATGCACCACATAACGACAGTTCACCAACCTCTCCAAATAACAGCCTGACAACATTATTGCTTTCTATTGTTGTTAAAGATTCACAAGGAGGACAAGCAAACTCATTGCCATTCATTTCACGGTTAACGCCACAAAAGAGCTTATGTTTTCTTCATTTGTTTCTGTTGATTGGCAGGTTGTTTGATTAGTACATCAACAGGCAACTTGACTCATTTCAGAACTAATTTTGACACATTTGCATTAAAGGCTTAAAGGTATTATTTAAGAAATTATCCTTTCATTTCAGATGAAATCTGGAGTGCCATTCAGAAGTAGGAATCTTGATCAATTTCTTCCCATTAACATATTTTGTATCTTTCCATGTCTCCTGCCAACCATGGTAGGATTCTTGTCCAATCCTTTAAGTGAAGCTTAGTTAGTTAGTTAGCTTCAAAGCTAGTCAAGCTCTAAGTCAAGCTCTTGGTCAAGCACTACTTGGCCGTGTTAGTCTTGGATGGTGTGGTCCATGGAGTGTATTAGAACAAGTCATGGTCTGATGGGAAGTAACCTTTGGTATACTTGGTCGAATTGTGGGCTCGCATTGTCAAGGCCCAAGTTTAGATACTAAAAATTACATTCCTTTAAGTAGTAAATAGTTTTGTGTTTTTGATGTTGTATTTTCATTCTTATTGCAATATGACAACGTAAGGTGGGTTTTTTTTTAAAGAGCTGCCTTAGTAGTGGATTAAGGTTTGAACATTAGGAGAGTGTTTTTTCTCCTAGACATTTATATGTTTATGGAAGCATAACTGAAGTAAACAAGTGTGCTCTCATGGCTTATGCATCGCTGCTATGTTAGTCTATCACACATGCTATCATTTTTTGTGTCATACAAAATAGTTCTTACAAATCCTTTTTTTTTTTTTAATTCTTTGGTATGAAGCCGTTATGCCCTCACTGTCAAGAGTTTTTGTTTGTTTGTCATTTAACCTGAGTTTCTTTCTTAATTACAAGTAAATGAGTAAATATTGCACAATGAAATGAATCCACCCTTAACTTTTTCCCTTCATCATGAAACTTTATGTCACGATAACAGGATACGACCAAATGTAGCATGGTCAAATTAACCACAAATCATTTCAAATATGCAAACATAATTCCAGTGTATGTCAAAAAAAGAAAGCAAACTACAGAGATTGATTCCCTGTCTAAAAGAACCTGTCCCTATCACACTGATGACCAATCCTTTATTTAAATCATTCCAATAGTGTTCTTTAAAGCAATCAATTAAAATATCAAAAGTACCAAATCTGATTATTTAGAAAAGAAAGTTTTCAGTTATGTAAGACAAAAAGCTCAAATAAAAAGGAAGCCCTGCTCTCTTGTCAATTAATGCGACAAAATCTGCGACTTAAACTAAAGGAACAAAAACGAGGTGTTTTTTTTAACACGAATATTGGTTTAACTCTGTTAAACCAAAATAACTACAAATGCCTTCTCACATTCATGATATAGTGTGAGCCTCTCAATCAAATGAATGCAAGTGCCAACCACTAAGCTAAACCTAACTTGTCAATCAAATGAATGTGAGAAGCCAATAAATACCTGATTTTACCTAGTGAAGCGGTGATGACTGATACATGCTGTAACAACCCTGACATAACAATAGCAGGCATACATCATCTTCAAATCTTGAAGATTTAAAATCAAACAAACTGACCCGTTCATTGTGAAATGTCATCCACCATTCATACAAAAAGAACAGGCATTGATTTGAACAGAATGAGATGGATGTGGCACATAGAAAATCTAAATATCAAAAGCCATAGCGATGTTCGATTTCTGTACATCAGATGTTTCTGAGAACTGCTGCCTTTAAAACCTGCTGCAGTTGAGGGATCATAGCTACCTAAACAGTTACAACTAACATAAGAAATCAATAACATTCCAGCTTATCAGAAAGTCAACCATAATCGTTAATAATTCTGGAACTTGGAAGGCATTTATAATTATGTGTTCCAGGCAAGAGGTAGTACAGTACATGTCATATGTGAGCCAGCATCACGAAAGGGACATTAAGTGTCAAACTGACCATTCTGAGAAAATTCTACATTTGAAAACTTCAGACAATTCTCTCACTAATGATACAAGAACCATTCTTGTATATTTTTCCATTCCAGAGTTATGAGCATTTAAAGTTAGTAGGGTGAGCATCAGCCATTTTAAGAAAACACAGTCTAAAGTCTAGCCTAGCTGAAGAAAAAGCATTGACCTACTCATTTTAAAGCACTTATAAGACCATTTAGATATCATATTAAAGATTGTCCTTTATAAATATGAAAGATAAGATGTTAGAGAACAACATAACTCAAAATTGACCCCAAAATGAGATTTTTGACTTTCCAAGCCTGTTGTTAGAAACTAGCCCAGCGACTTAATGTCCCTTTCGTGGTACTGAGTCACATATTCTCAAAATTTGACAGAAACTTCAAAGATACTCCAAATACTGAATTGGAAAAAAAAACCTGAAATAATGTCGTCTTCATTCGTTGTTGCTACAGCAAAGAGCAAAGAACTCATGGGGATAAAATTGCTAAAAAGCACCCTTTACTTAAAAGTTGTAACCATTTCTTAACACACACTTGTATGAGAGGAAAAAGGCGTCATATTTCACCTATTTATCTCACAAGTTCTAACGTTCGTTTCTGTAAATTCGACAATGCTCAATAATGCACTGATGTAGTAACTGAGCACATTCACTATCAAACAAAAGTCGACAAAACTACAGAACTTAGAAGTCTCGTAATGATAACTTTTACACTACTTGTAATATTATTTTGTGGAAAAAAAACAACAACCCCACTTTCAGCAGATAAAAATCAAAGCAATGAAAATATTGGAAGGAAGTAACATTGACCATTCACAGGTTTACTAAAAGTGAAACATGAATCTATTTTTATGACCTTTGATTGTGATGTAAAGAAAGCCTACATATAAATGTGCCCACACACACTCACACACACACACACACACACACACACACACAGAGAAACACTTCCTGTGACTGCATTTTCACTCTATTCCGACCACATTGAAAACTTTTGGTTTTCAAATGATTTCGGATGAGCCAATGTACTATATGCACGCTTTTTAATCAGAAACCATTAATTGCATTGATAATTGTTCAAAATAATTTGACTCAAAAACAAATATCACAATCAAACTATATAAGCTGTAATTTCTACAGGCCAAAAAAAAAGAGCTAAAAAAAACCCGAACAAAATAAAAAATGTATTGATCTGTACCGAAAATATCATAAAGGCCATCAACAAAACATTTTCAAATTCATCACCACAGAAATAAGTGTTTCCTTCGTGCAACAAATGACTTTTTCCACCACCTTCACTCCTACATCAACGCAAAACAGAGTTAAAGAAAAAAGAGTTCACTTCTCTGTTGACAAGGGGTTAGATTATGAGATCAATGAATACATAGACATATCAGGTTCTGTGCTACTCCAAAAGGTTTTTTTAAATTTCCTTTAAATCACCACATCATGATCACAACTGTACTTAATCATAATATCAAGCATTGTAACCCATTGTTAAAGGATTGATGTTGATATTGTTGTCAAATGATATCACATATGGCTTGATCTTGATTTTGTTCTCGTGACAATCTTCTTGAAATCATAATCATGCTCTCATTGATAGCCAGTTATATACACTTTCTGCTGAACGCTGTTTTTCTACGTGTTAGCAATCCAGATGGCTTCAGAGTAAAGAGGAGAATGAATAATGTTTAGACATGTATCACAACAAAGTACCTGTACACAATGGATTACAATATCAGCTGCTTGCTCTTTTTCTTATTGCCTCCTCTATCACCATCTTCCCAATTTCCTTGCTCAAAATCTATACATGAGTCGCGAGGCAGTGTAGAAGAACGTCCAAAGCACCTGAACAAACCATTTTTGCCTCTGTTTTGTTCTTTCCACTTGTAATCTATATGCAAAAAGAATGCAAGGGGATAAACCATTTGCTCAGGTGTGCTTTAGTGCAGGTGTTGATACACACCATCATGCAAGCTCAGATCCAAGTGTGTGTTGTGAAAGCTATTCTACATGGTTTGGTGTGACAAAACTCTGATAAAACGATCTTTAACAAATATTGTATAATGCTATCTTCACAGAGCATGCACATTTTCCCCTAATAATCATGACACTAAAAATATTTTGCACTAAAAGTGTCTAAAAGATTGGACAGAATGTGGTGGGATTTGTTAAGCTATTTGATTTCTTTGGGTTGAGAGAATTGTATTCAGAACCTCGGTAGGAAGACAGATACCCAGTGCACTTGAATTATAACGGCAACGCTATAGTGTAATATACACAGAACATGAAACATCAAACCACACATTTTCTACAAAACCAATGCTCTACAGGTAAGGGCTTGGGATTATAATCTATCAAAACTTACCAAGCCAAAAACATGACACTCCAATCTAACTCTTGAATAACAAAATGTCCCACCTTGAATCCAATTTCTTCATATACCCATTGAACATAAAAATGTTGTTTGGCTCCAAAAGGTTGGAGAGACCTACCAGTATCTAAAACAAAACACCCTTGAGTGTGTACATTTCATTTACAGCCAATGACTGTACAAAGAGACAACTTGTCTGGAGATCAAATGTCTTCAATCAGGATTTATCATTGTCTCAAAATTGGGACCAAATGAGCTAGGCAACTTGGAGCTGGACATGACTCTTCACCAAGCACTGGTACTTAGCTTGGGCGAGAGCTTTGGTCACTGAGAAATGACAATTTGACAGAGATGCAGGGTGCAAAAGTTCAAAATGAACCCTGCGCCTATATGACCTGCATGTCAAGACAATTATGTCACTGGACTGCCTCTGCGTACAAACCCCAGGACAGCCCTCTACCATATAACATTAGGCAATCATAGCACACCGCCTCTATGTTAATTATCAGGATTGGAGCTCCAGGCTTTTAAAGCAATGAATGCTCGCAGATCCAAACATCCAGACTTGTAACAAAGAGGAGCCATGGTAGAGGACAGTCTGTTCCAGACTTCTACCAAGCGAAAAGCTCCCATCTGTGTTCAACTCTCATTTTCAGAGGAAACCAAACTTGGTTTGTGAATTGACAATGATCCTAAGTAGCTGTGCTAAGCGGCTTTCAGAACTTGGACAGGTCGGTGTAGCTGAGACTGGGAGGGGATGGGGAGGAGGAGCTGTCACAGCAGGAGTCGCTGAGAGACAAGGTATTGGCCACTGGGTCCCCCACCTTGATGTCATGCCACTCTTTCCTCAACCTCTCTCCACCCCTTCTCCCCCGCGACCCGCGCCCAAGTTTATAAGGGCCACCTCCCTTCCCTGCGCCCCCAGTCCCTGAGTCGACTGTTGTGTTGGAATCTTTGACGTGATTCTTCTCTTTCCTGTCCGATCTCTTCTTCTTGCGCCTGACCTGTCGACGAGGAGACGCTCCATCGCTGGCGCGGTTAATGTCCGCATTGCGCCCCCTACCAGCTCCCTCTCTGCGGGGCAGAGGAGGGGTGTAGCTGTAGTAGGAAGGGTAACGCTGATCCTGGAGGTGAAACGTCCTGAAGTCACACTCGGACAGAGGTCTGGGGTTCCTGGGAGGGCAGGGTACCCCCTCCTGCTGCTGCTGCCTGGCCTGGGTCTGCCTCAAGGCCACCTCCCGGCTCAGTGGCTGGCTCACACTGCGGCTCCTCCTTGTGACTCCGTCTCCACTCCGGTCCAGCTGCTCCGTGGACTCCGATGTGGAAATGTCCTCCAGGAAGTCGAAAGCAGCCACAGCGTCCTGCTCCATTTTGCTGTAGTGGAGGAAGAAGTGGGACAGGTCCAAGGCGGGCCGCTGTCTGGGCGCTGAGAAACGAACCGCATCTCTCTTGCCTGAAACAGATAATTACAGTGTTATTCAAATACTAACAAGTCAAACTCATTCTGCAAAGAAAAGGATATTTAAACCAAGTACTCAAAGAGTTCACTTTTGCATGATACGCTACATGCTCTCTTTCTTACCCCAATTAATTGCTCCTAAGATTTCCATAGAAGATGGATACATTTTGTTCATGGCTTGCCTTACATAAAACATGGATAATAACAAATGGTACTTGGTGTGCAACATCCCACTCACTCACAGTCTCCGTCAGTTCTCTTTCTTGCTCATCAGTCTCAGCTGAAACATCAAAGATCCAAACCAATACTCTCCCTCTCTCTCTCCCTCTCTCTCTCACCTTTCCTGCCCATGAGCCTCTGACACATCATGTGGTCCAGACCAATATCACTGGACAGGCTGTCATTGCTCTCTCCCCCTGAAGGCAGCATGGAGTCCAACAGGTTGGCTCGATGCTGAAAACAAACAAACATCCAACTCTTCAAAACAAATTTGACGGAAAATACAATTTATACTATGTGGAGCAGAAGTAGGTGTTTCCGAGGCATTCTTTAGCAGAAATAACAAATCATATTGTAGTCATAGACTTGAAGTACACATTTCCGAGGCTTACAGGGTAATTTACCAGTATTAACGAATCATATTGTGGTCATAACTACTTAAAATGGTAGAAATTGTAGACATTCAGATAATAGAAAAGAAGTAAAACAGTTATGCGTGAAGATTTTTTATTGATTTTTAGTATGTGTGCGTGTTTATGTTTGTTTGTTTGTGTGTGTGTGTGTGTATGTGTGCACTTGCATGTGAGTGTGCATAAATGCGTGTGTGCATACAAGCATGCGTTTGTTCATGAGGCATGCACACAAATGAGCTTGCATGTTCATTCACACGCTTTTGTGAGCATACAAATGCACACACACACACACACACACACACACAAATCTTACACAACCATCTACCCAAGGCATACCTCTTTATCCATCAGCACGCTGCCATCACCACATCCAGTCCCCTCCTCCCCCCCTCCCTCCTCCCCCCTCAGTGCCGTGGATGCCAGGCCGCTGGCTGTGCTAAGGGTGTGGGTGTGGGTGGTGGAGGTGATGATGGACGCTGAGGCCTGCAGAGCCTGGCTGAGGCTGGACACAGCGGACCCTGACTGACCGCACTGGGCAGGCTCCCTGCTGGACACTGAGGGTAGTGGCACCGACAACTGACCGTCACTGTTGAAACGAAACTGGGCAAGGCCATTCAGGATGTGGTCACTGGCGTTTCCCTCTGCACACACACACACGCACGCACACACACACACGTATGCACACACACACACACACACACACACACACACACACACACACACAGGTTACAGATTACTTATAGTCTGTAAAAAGGCAACATTTTTGCAGATTGTGAGAGGGATGAACATGTCCCTCACACCTGTCAAACAAAATTGCAAACAAACAGGCACTGGTTAATGTATATTATTAGTATTTGTGAAAGGCCCATTTTATAAAAGGAAGGCACATGATACACCTGTACCTGACATACAAGGATTATCCAAACATGCCAAGCAGTTTATTTTAACATACCTTTCACTTACATATGTCCACGGATAAACTAATCAACATAGATGCCTTTTTAAACTTAGAGTCATGATGGTAAGCCCCCAAAGTGTCAGACACACACAAACTAAACACTTGTGTTAATTGCTATGGAGTTGATAAAGCAACAACAAAAGCATTTTTTTTTTAATCTGACAGAATTAGAAAAAAACAATAACCAAGAAACATAATTATCTTAAAAAACTGTTTACCATAAAACTATCCCCCCTTCTTCATTCTTGCGAGCAAAAACTGTCTATACAGTATTATATTTTAAATCTTATTTAACTGATTCCGGACAAATTCCAAGTATACTAGGAACAGGAGAACACCAGTCAGGGCCTAATTCCGAGTAAACTTGTCTAAATCCACAGGTTGTTGTTTTTTCAATCCAAATCACGTTTTTCAAGTCACTTCTCTTCATCACTCTTCCAGCTTTCGTTTCCCTTATGTTTGGCACTTCTATTTCAATTTGTAATGTTGAAAATGTAAAACAAATTGGCCCTACAAGAGCCTCAGAAATACCCCAATATGTTTTCATTAACAGTGATAGTAATAAGGAGACTAATGATTCCGGTTTTAATGCAAGTAACCACGATTTAAAAGAGAAAAATAAACTTGGATGAACCAGTAATGCTGTCAAAATTGAATCATAGTCAGTGTGAGTTTTGTCGCGCTTCTTATTTGTTATGGTTTTATTCTAGGCAGCAGCAGGCCAGTAATGATGTTTGTCTAAGGTAGCAGAGCTGATTCTAGGATTTTGAATCCTCCCCTAAGATTGAAAAAGTGGGGGCGCTCTCCCCCAAGAATGAAAACAGGGGGGCAGGTCCAATGGATATGATGCGCCTGTGGGAGATGTCAATGCATTTTGTTTTTCAAACACAGTTTGCACTGCATCCCCCCCCCCCCCCCCCGATTCAATCTTTGCTAGCCATGGCCACTTCTTCAGCCAGTCGTCTTGGAACCGGTGTTCGCAGACCCTCGCACTAGTGCCATTATCTTCAGGCTGCTTCTCCGAGACTGTTGATGCAGTAGCTGTTTCAGCAACAGCTTCTGCACACTAGTTTGGCAGGATTTCTTCTTTTCACTTTGCCGCCACAACAATTAAAATCTAGGACGGCGTTGTCCGCTTCATTTTGAAGAAAATTCAATATGGCGGGTAGGACTCTCGCAACTTCGTGCGGGTAAAACGAGATGAACGTGATTGGTTGATTTACACTAACATTGTAAAGGAACCAATGAAATGTCGAGAAATCATTCATTCCTGCTCGATACTTTCGGTTTGTGCAGACGACAGATTTAGCAGATGACGAAGGAATTCCCGCAGTGAGTGGTAAAAAGTGCGGGCAGTTCTACAAATATGCGGGCGTCGGCCCGTGCTTAGACCCGATTATTGCGGGAAGGAACAGATTTTGGGGGGATTTTACCAATCCTGCGCCCTAGAACCAGCTCTGAGGTAGTGTAGTCTTGAAGGGGTTAAAACACCCACCCACACACAAGACATTACCTGACACAGGCCTGAGAGATGCCAGACCCGCAGTTCTGCGCTCCGGCCGAGGGGGAATGCGGATGCAGTAAAAGTCGTCCTGGGCATCGTCAGCGATGGCGTCATCGTTGTCCACCATGGCAAACAGGCCCCCCTCCTCTCCCCCACCCCCTTCGCAGTAGTCCTCCATCCCTTCCTCCTCCGCCAGGAGAGCGGCACTGCCGATGATGACCTCCCCTCCACACGAGGTCAGGTAGAATTCGTCCTCCACCCAGTGGTAGCCCTCAATACATTCCTGCACAGTGAATGTTGCTTTGATTATTGCACTTTCTCTGAACATTAGGACAATGCCGACAGCAATTGTGACCTTTTTTCCTAAGGGGTGCACCATATTTTTCGGACTATAAGGCGATACTTTTTTTTCCCAGACTCCGACCCCTACGCCTTATAATATGACTAATAAAATAGTTAGGAAATATATAAAGTTCGGTGGGTGTGCCTTATACAAAAGTGCACCCTATAGTCAAAAAAATGCGGTACCTTATAATATGAAGCACTTTATCCTCCGTAGTATACATTTTACACTGATCATCTCCTAACCACATTCTTTCTGTTTCTTTGAGCCAATACTAGTGTTAGAATTTATTCTTATTCTGTAGAAATCTCTCAAGTACAAAATGACAACAAGACAAGCAAAGATAGCTGAAATATACAATAATTCAACTAAAAATCCCCCTCACCAACATTCTTCCATTCTATCTTATGCCCTTTGTTCAGTAAAGTGTCAGCTGGAAAAAAAAAGCTTCAACATCGTACCCCACCATAAACTAACCACATCCAATCACTGACCTGTCGACTGGATGACCAGGCTCCTCCTCCTCCACTGGCTTCCTTGCCCTTCCCCTTCTCCTCCCCAGCGTCATCGCTGTCACGTAAATCCTGCTTGGAGCCCGCAGAATCCCCACTGTTGAGGCTGTTGAGGCTGCGGCTCAGCTCATCCACCGTGCGCGACAGGCTTGCAATCTGGAGCGAGATTTCGTCAAACTCGCGGGCGTGGATGCCCTCGGCGATGAAGGAAGGGTGATCCTCGTTCAGCTGCTCCCGGCTTCGCTGGTACACGCTGCCCATGCTGGAAGCCAGGCTGCGATTGGACACGACGGGACAGAGGCTGTAGAACTCACTGTGGAACAGCTTCTGGGAAACGGAGGGCGATCGGGGACCTTCGTCGCTGGAGTAACCATCTTTCTCTTTGGAGTCTGCAATGTTGCTGCTCTTGCGTGGAGCCGGTGACTCAACCTTCTCTTCCTCCACCATCCTGTGTCCCAGAGAGAGATGCATCTCAAGCTTCTCGGATTTATCCTGGAACCCTGCTTCTTTGCTGGATGGTTTGATGAATGATTGGTGACTTTTGGTAGGGTTTTCTTTCTCTTCTTTGGAAGGATGGGGGATGCTTTCTGGACTGGCGTTGTTCAGATTCTGAGTGAAAACAAAAGGACAGAATTTGTGTATAAATGATTCCAGTTCCTATTTACAACCATATGCACTATAATATTATTAAGTTTTCAATGATTCAGTTGGGCAAGGGAGAGGATTTATGCTGCAATTATTATAAATTTCACGTTAAAATGGTACCAATTTATACCTGAAATTAATTTGATCCAAAGTAATGGACTTTGACTTTTACGCATAGAAAAGTATAAAGCCCTTCACATGAAAAATGCATGCTCATACAAACTGAGTGATAAAAGGAATTTAGACTTAGAACACATTCAAACTCTTTTCTTCATACTTCAAGACTTCTGAAGTTTCCATCAATTAAGTTATTGCCATTGTTTCTATTGTAAAATAATTCCAAATGCAAGTGAAACCAAAACAAAGATTTCTTTACATATTAAATTTGCATACATGGAGACAAACATCTGCATGTAAAGAAAAATCATTTAGAACGAAAAATGGGATTGAAAAATTAAAAAAGAGCGGGAGAAGGAAAATAATTATATGCAAATGTTTAATAGATACTCAATCTTCACAATGAAAAGCAAAAGTAACAAATAAACAACAACAACAACAACAACATAAAGAAAAACTCAATGCAACAATACTGAAGCAAGCAAGGGTCATTTCTCTTTCCCCAGAAATTTGTCAACTGAACAATATTGGCAATTTTCAGTTATGAAAGGATAAAAATACAAAAAAGTTAATATTCTTCATTCCCACGTTATGTTTAGACACAAACACACACTGTTAAGTTAGAAACAGTCAGCATTTAGCCTGCTTCTTGTGGAAAGGGGTCAAATCATCAATTTTCAAATTTTGACTTATTATTGAACAATAGGTCTTTTTCTACCTCACACAGAAGTATTGAAGTGTAAAAATGACCCTTTCTGTCTTAAAAGTCTGTTTTTATTATAAACTTCTGGTTGTTTTGTACACATTTTCAAACTTTCCTTGAGTATACGACTTCAAATCTTCACAACTTTGCAACAAATCGTCCAATTTACAAAATGTTTGGTTTGTTGGAAAGCTCGCTCAATGCCGAATAATGATGTGTTAATAACTCAAAAGTGACCTCTGGGACATTACGACTCATTTTGTGGAGACAGGTCACATATGGTATTGTTTAATATCTATGCTTGTGTCTTTGAAGCAGAGGTCATGTACCTGTGCGATACTCTCACTACCAGCCTTGGGAGGAGCAGGGGGGGGATTCTGAGCCATGAGGGTGTTCCACAAGGTGGTCAGCTGCTTCTGGACTTCGGCCTCACTGTCTGACCCCTCTGTGCGCTTCTACACAAGACAACACCAAACCCACAACACTCATCTTTGTCCAGCTTTAACTACACCACACCCACACCGCTTGTCTTTGTCCCTCTCTAGCTTATAACTAACACCACTCATCTTAGTCCATTTTGTAGCTAACACCAAACCCACAACACTCATCTTAGTCCAGCTTTAACTACCACCACACCCACAACACTCATCTTTGACCATAATGTCACACCCACAACACTCATCTTTGACCATAATGTCACACCCACAACACTCATCTTTGACCATAATGTCACACCCACAACACTCATCTTTGACCATAATGTCACACCCACAACACTCATCTTTGACCATAATGTCACACCCACAACACTCATCTTTGACTGTTTCTAACAAACACAAAACACATCTTTTGATTGTTTCTAGCTCAGATAACACCACATCCACAACACTCATCTTTTGTTTGTTTCTAGCTCAGATAACACCACATCCACAACACTCATCTTTGTCCATTGAAAGCTTATACCAAATACACACATTTTCTATTGACTTCTACACAACAGACAGTAGTTTTTGTGCAAGACACATACACCAAAAGCTCTCAAATTCTGCTATTATTTTAAAGTAAGATACAAAGTATCCACGCTTAGGCATGGACTGAGGCATGGTCTAAGCTTAGATCAGTAAGCAATAGAATTAGCACACACTCAACCAAAATAATGCAGCAAGACAATTACAGGAAACAGTTGCTTCAAATCTTTGCACTTACTGAACGTCCAAGGACTATAGCCACTTTCTCCTGAATGTCGGCCTCATCGAAAGAAAGGTGAAGAAAACTGCGTCGGAGGTAACCTTGATCCTCAAAACCGTTTTGTGTTGAACGAAAATCCACCTAAACACAGACAGTCAACATTCTTATCAGCAAAATATGTTCACAACAACAACAACAATTCTATTTTCATTGTACTTTTAAAAATAAATCTTTTTCAAAGGATTTACAAAGCAAACTGTATCGAAACATATCTACTGCTCCCACATACACTATTCAAAAGAGGCAGTCATGAGACGCATAAAGGTTCTAGGGGAAAATAGGTTAGATTGGGGAAATGGTGAGAGGAAAAGGCTATTAATTTCAAAACAGAGGATTTCTTAACACATCAAACCAAGACAAAAAGGCATAAAAACTAAACGAGGACAGGATCCAGGCACATGGTATTCTTCAAAGCAGAAACAATATGTATCTCAAACAGAGCTTTAAGAACAATATGTATCTTAAACAGAGCTTTAAGAACAATATGTATCTCAAACAGAGCTTTAAGAAGAATTGTATCTTATAAAACCAAGAAAGACACAACAGACAAATGAACCAATCAAGGGTTAAATACCAACAACCATTCTTCTCTGGTAAAAGCCAAAACGCACTTCCAGCCTTCTTTATTGCTTTACTTACAGCTGGCTTGTACCAGAGAACAATGATGGCACCTTCTGGCATTTATAAGTCTGGAATTCACCCCATCACAACAGGACAAGAGCAGCAGAGCCGGTCACCTTACCTCTGACACGGAGGCGGATCGCTCCAGCACCTTGCCGCTGTCCCAGCTGCCGGTCATCATCTCGTCGTACAGCGACATGGTGCGCGGCTTCTCACTCAGGTTACTCTCCGACTTGCACTTCTTCAGGGGCCGGGGGTGCAGCAGGCTGGAGGACGACCCCCCAGAACTGCTAGCGCTGCTGGTGGAGGTAGTGGACTTTCTCTTGATCTCCCCAGCCTGCTCCTGCTGGGTGGCGCGCACACACAGGCTGTCCCACTCGTCCCCGCTCTCCTCGGGGATATCGTCCAGCACCTTGTCTTCCAGGAAGTGTAGAGGGGAGGAGGCCATGTCCCAGCCCAGGCTCTGGTTGTAGGGCACTGGTGGGGACACGGGGGATGGGGTCAGGGGCAGGGTGATCTTCCTGGGCGGCCAGGACATCACGTTTTCTCTTCTGTTAGAAGGCGCATCCTCAGTGCCCGGCTCGCAGGAGGTGTTCCGTTTGGAAGGATCGTTGATCTCATACTTTTTGAAATCACAGATTGGGGACCTGACCATCCTTCTTTCTGGGGAGAGTCTGAAATCAGTCGGTCGATGAGCCGGAGGTGAGACCTTAGCTGATGGCTGGGGAGCTAGAGGCTGAGAGGTGCTGGGAGGAGAGAGATCCGAGTTCACCTCAGAAGGGGACAGTGCAGGCAGCGCCTTGTCTTTCAGTCCTGCCTGGAAGTGCTGCACCATGTCGTGAATCCTCTGCCCCACAGACCCCGACACAGGGGAGGGCACCAGGGGACTGATGCCACAAGTAGAGGGGGACAGAGCAGGGGAGGAGGTGGCTGACCCCCCCTCTTCATGAGGCTGGGGCTGTCCAGAGTCTGTGGATGCGACGGGCAGGGGAGTCAGCTTGGACACCACAGAGGCGTACATCTGCTTGAAAGAGCCCTCAGAGTCCGGTGAGGTGAGCCAGGACTTGGGGCTGAGGCAGGCTGAACTGTCCCCAGAGCCCAGGCTGCAGACAGCAGTGGGGGAGAGGGGGCTGGGGGTGCCCAGGGACAGGGTGTGGGGTGTGGCGGTGCTGGCACTCCTGGTGGACTCTTCCTCAAAGAAGCGAGCCATCTGGGTCACCTTGGACACTGGGCTCAGGATGTTCTCTCCTGACGATGAAGACACCTACAACAAGGAACACAAGTCTTTGTTCACTGCAGTTGGCATAAAGACATTCAAGTAGAAGTCATAATTAGTCAGCCATGATCAGGCTCTGCATGAATGGTTTAATGGAAATTACTGAATGATGATCAAAAACAATACCATCCAAGCAGAAAACATTCTGAACAACAACAACTCATGAAAATACAACTCAACGTGCATTTATCTTTGCTTAATTCAAAATTCCTAAAAATATTTTCACTATGCTAAAAGTATTTGAATTTGAAAGTTACATAGGTTCTGTTGAATAGATCAGAACGATTTTCTTTTTCTTGACATACAGACCAATCAAGTCAAGTCATCTCAAGAAAACAAAGCCTTTAACTTCTCAAACAAATCAGAATCTTAATCATTTGTTTCCTACACTTTAATTTAAAGCTTAAACCATCACAAACTATTCATCCGATGGCAGAAACGGGTGACTTACCTGAGAAGACAGACTGTGACTGGAGTTGCGCGTATCCATACTGTGCGCCGAGGTCTCCATGGCCGAGTCAGTCTCGCTGGCCTCTGTGGACTTGGTCCTCTTTTTGGGCGAGCCCACCAGACTGAGCTCATGGACAAAGTCAGAGGTCTTCCTCAAAGAGCTGGTGACCTCGGTGGTGGGCTTGGCCACAACGATGTCCACATAGGAGTGCTTGTCCATGGCTGTCGGGTGAATGTCACTGGACATGGTGGAGTAACCGTCATCCTTGCTCCCTGACCGTTCGGCACGCAGGCTTTCAAAGCTGGACTCCAGGGACTTGCAGTGGGCCAGAGACCCTGAGGTGGTGGTACATGCGCTGTTGGTACTGGGCCAGTCGCTCTGCCGCGCCACCCTCTCCTTCATGTCACGCACCAGAGAGTTGACAAAGTCCTGCACCGTGCCTGGGTTGTGAGGCTCCAGGCTCATGAAGCCCACAGTCAGGGTGGTCTCAGGCGGGAAAGATTCTCCCATGCCAGCCCCCTTCTTGCTGCTGACGCTGCTGCTAGAGCCGATGTCGCTGATGGTGTTGACGGCTGCGCTGTTGTGAGAGGCATTGACACTGCTGCTGCTTTTGGTGCACACAGAGGACAGCTCCACAGGGCTGAACTGGCTGGCACCAGGGTGAGGTTTGAAAGGCTTGTGAGGCACTGGGGGTGGAGTTTTCTTGGGTTTGCTGCTAGCCTGAGAACCCTCCATGGCACAAACCTGATCACTTGATTTAGAGCACTGTTTGTGAGGGGATTCTGATGATAGGGTCTGTGTAAAAGGAGACTTGTCTTCACTGCTGCAGGAGCTAGATGATGTAAATCCATGCACAGTTCTGTCTGTTGGGGCCAAAATCAGCTGGTCGGGGCGACACGCTCGGGACTTTTCCTCTGCTGTCAGAGGTTTTGATTTGAGTTTTGAGGCAGACCCTAGCATTTCTCTTCTGTTGTCTGGTTCATTTGAGCTGATGATGACAGCTTTGTTTTTTGTTGATGGTCTGGAATTGTTATTGTTTGAAGAATTTCTGGAGGACCCAGCTGTAGAGGTTGTTCCTAATGCTGCACTGAGAGGGGTCTTTTCGGGTGATCCTGTGAAACTGGACTCTGAGGTAGGGGAGTGATCCGAGTCAGACCTGCTCCAGGCTGGCTGTTGAATGAGCACCGCGGCCTGAGGAGAGGGCAGGCACACCTTGGTGACAGACTTGGAGGGCACAGACACCGTGCACACCACAGCACTGGAGTCTGACCCTTTTTTGGCACACGGATCAGCACTGGACAGCTGATTGAGTCTCTGCCCTGCAGATGATTCTGCGGGTCTGGCACTGACTGAATTTGGCGCTGAAGGAGAGTTTGTGTTGGCCTGAAACGCTGGTTCTGCCTGCATTGTTTGAACTGGCTCTATCTGATCACTGTCACGCTTCAGCCTTCCAGCACCTTCCTCACTATTGCACTGTGACGACTCGTTTCTGTACGACTGACTAGCTTCCACCTCACAGCCGGAATCTTCCCTCTCTGTCTTTACACTCCCACCCGCTCTCTGTCCCTCCCTTTCCCTGACAGCGTGAACCATCAGCCTGGGGTCCAGATGACCGTTTCCTGGACCTGACCTCGGGGAACCGCTGTGTTCTTGACCAGCACCCAGGTGGAGGTTGGTGGGGTGGATGGGCAGGCGATGCTGCGGAGACAGACACATGGAAGACCAGTCGGAGAAGAAGTCCTCGTCCAGAGCAAAGTCGGGCTCCGCGCTGGTGTCCAGCAGCTCGTTGAGAGAGACGGTGGAGGCACAGGAGTAGACGCGGGACACGGGGCGAGAGTCGCTGTCCTCGTCGCTGTAGTCGTAGTAATACTGGCTGTGGTGGGGCATGGAGGGGGGCATGGAATTCCGCACACCGGCCCGGTGCGGGGAGCGTGATGAGTCACGGCTACTGTTGGAGCCTTTCCGTCGGAGTTTCACTTTGGTGAACAGCTGAGACACCTGGGCTGACTTACCAGCTTTTCGCCCGTTGCTCTTGGCACTGTCTCTGCTGCTTTGACTGCCTGATCTCCTCAGTCCCTGGCCCGGGCTAGCCTGCCCTTCACTGCCATGTTCACCCGCAGCTTCACTGGAAAGGCTCACCGATGTCTTAGGCAAAACAGACGAGGAGCTCTGAGCAGAGGCAGTCACTGCCGCATTAACGATGACCTCGGCCGACGTGGACTGTTTGACAGAGCTCCCGGCCTGCCTGAGGGCCGCCTTGTGGCTCCTGACCTGAGCCTCCAGCTTCTGCCAGGCCTGCTCCGACAGCTGGTTCATGGCCAGCATCTCAGAGCTGCTGGGGATCCTGCCCCTCCTGACCGACCCCGTGCTGCCCCTGGAGGGCCCCACTGAGCAGATCAGCGGGTGGAAGGCCCCCGCTCTCTGAAACCCCTCCCCGCGCCGCTCCAAGGACCGCGTCCCTCTGTCCGATACGTTGATGCGCTTCACCTTGGGGCTGGCGTTGGTGGCTGGGAACTCGGTCTCGATCTTGGTGGTCAGCCCCGGCACCGGTATGGCGGCGGAGGAGGCTGAAGGGCTGGCCTGGGCCTTGGCCCCGAAGAGAGGGTGCGGGGGCTGGACCGGGGAGGAGGGGGACCCGCTGGTGGAGCTGGACAGGCTGACCTCGTCATCCAAGGGCAGCTCCAGGCGATCGCGAAGCCAGGGGGGAGGGGTGCTCATCTGGGGGTAGCCTGGAGTGTCCTCAAACATCTGAAACAGTTTTTGAATGGAGATCAACTACTTGGTTTTTCCTGTGGGTGTTTTCCTTTAATTGTTACGTTCAACTGGTTTTGTTTGTTGCCGTATTATGTCTTTCAATTTTAGTCATTTGCTTTCCTACATATTTTTTAGAGCAATCTACAAACAAAACAAACAAACAACATTTATGCATGCATTCAATCTCACTTTCATTTCTTTTTTCCCCGTCAATCTCATTTTCATTCTTTCTCATGCAGGTGCGCGCACACACATACAAACAAACAAAACAACACACACTTTAAACATACATATGCATAGTATGCATAAATGCACACAAACACACACATACGTGTACACAAAACACACACAGGCATATGCACACACACATAACAGAGACAAAGCAGATGGGTGTATGGGTTCCCACCCCATATAACAGAAACCGAGCAGCCACTCACCGTTTCACTGAACATGCTGTGAAGGGAGACAACACTGCCTTGCAGCAGTTGTGAACCGCTTGCCTCCCCTTCGCCACCCTCTGAATGGTACACATAGGTTGTTGCCCCTGCGTAGGGAGTTTGCTGCAAAACAGTGTGGGTACAAACACTGAGATCACAACGGAAGTTAACGGGAAACAACAATATTATGTAAGTGCCAGGAGTGTGTGTGCGTGTGTGTGTGTGCACGCGTGTGTGTTTGTGTGTGTGTGTTTGTTGTGGTTTTTTCCTTTGCTGTTCGAATTACATCTCGGTGTGTTGTCTCTCCTCTGAGGTGGGCTGGAGAGAGAGAGAGAGAGAGAGAGAGAGAGAGAGAGAGAGAGAGAGAGAGAGAGAGAGAGAGAGAGAGAGAGAGAGAGAGAGAGTAAAAGAAAGATAGACACACTGTGTGTGTGTGCGTATGTGTGTGTGCGTATGTGTGTGTGTGTGTGTGTGAGTGTGTGTGTGAGTGTATGTGTGTGTGTGTGTGTGAGGTGCAATGTGCATGTGTGCATCTATGATTCTATCCATGTCTTTGCATGTGATAGTGTGTACCAAGAAAAGTAGACCTGATCACCTCTTACACAAGCCATGAGCAGTCTTAATAGCTGAAAGGGATACATGTCTATATGTCCACGTGTCTATTTGTCCACGTGTCTATGTGTCCAAGAGTTGATGTGACATGTTCTCTACAAGATGTTTTAACCTTGTACAATGTAGATGACCAGTGGTCAGTGACAATGACTAGTGGTCACTTTAACTTAAAATCAAATTTTGATTCTTGACAGCTTATTTCCTGTCACCAGATAATGTATGCACTTGCATAATGCAGATGACCAGTTGTCACTGCCACTGACCAGTGGTTACTTTGATGTAAATTCCACATTTTACAAAGGTGCAGTAGTACCCATGACGCACTGGTAAGCTGGTAACACAGTGAAAATGTGGAATTTACATCAAACTGACCACTGGTGGCGGTGACCTCTGGTCATCTGCATTATACAAGTGCATTAATTGTGACGGGAAAAAAAGCTGGTTTTTTTAAATTTTAAAGTCAATGTGACCACTGGTCATTTACACTGTACAAGGTACAACAATCTTGTTCAGAATGACACATGGACACACACACACATGGACATATAGACACATGGACATATAGACATATGTGATGCAGCACAGGAAAACCAGGCTAATGTCGTAAATGATCACTTTTGACTTATTCATATTTTCAGAAAGGCCAAAGACAACAGATTAACAGGCCAAAAACAGAATTCATCTATCTCTAATAGTTTATTTTGAACAATCTTTCAATCAATCAAATCTCTCTCTCTCTTTCTCTCTTTCTCTCTTTCTTTCTCTCTCTCTTGTGGCTGGCCGACTTTAGCTGGGTATTCGCGTACTGCATCACATATAGACATGCGGACATATAGACACATGGACATATAGATACGTGGACATATAGATACGTGGACATATAGACATGCGGACATATAGACACATGGACATATAGACATGCGGACATATAGACACGTGGACATATAGACATGCGGACATATAGACACATGGACATATAGACACATGGACATATAGATACGTGGACATATAGACATGACCCAGCTGAAAGGTGTAGTCTTGGCGTGAAATGTGGCTAAAATATGAAGTCCTATTCATTACAACCATCAACCATCAAGCACCATTTTCACACACACAAGAAACAGCATGTCAAGAATTTAAATGCATAATTGACAAATCTCGAAGAGTAGCAGAGGTTCCAAATATGTAGAATGCTACTCAAAATGTTTAGCATAACCAGGTCTGGAAAACCTGTGGGTGATTGGCTTAATTGCATGTGTGTGTGCTTGCCATGTGCATGCGTGTGTGCAAGAAGTGTGCGCTCACCTGCAGGCTGGGTTCGGAGGGGAAGCGGACTCGCTGTTGGAACATGGTGTTGAGCTGCTGGTTCTGCATTTCCAGGTCACGCACGCGGTTCTGGAGCTTCAGGCACTCCTCCCTCAGCGTCTGCACAATTGCAACACATGCGTACTATGTTATCATGGATTTCCCTCAGTGGGGATACCGGGAGGTCTTTTGTATAAATAGCAGACCTGTTTACCCCCTACACAAGTCTCGAGTAGTCTGGATAGCTGAAATGAGTAGCTTTGATGCAAAATGTGTAGTTTTATTCATTAAACCATCAAACAATATTCACTGAAAATGAGT
>JAGGCT020001107.1:0-20000 GCA_017654935.2 Phymorhynchus buccinoides
AGAGAGAGAGAGAGAGAGAGAGAGAGAGAGAGAGAGAGAGAGAGAGAGAGAGGGAGAGAGAGAGAGAGAGAGAGAGAGAGAGAGAGAGAGAGAGAGAGAGAGAGAGAGAGAGAGAGAGAGAATAAAATAAACTAAAAAAAGCGACGTAGATAGAGAAATGGCAGCGACGTTTCTATTATGCTCTAAGATCAGAAACAATGTTGGCGAGTAACTGGCTAAACAAATGAACAGTGACAAGGGGAAAGAGTTCATGCATACACAGTCATAACACCGCCAGAGAAAAGTCAAGGTAAAGTGAAAACAATGAGCGGTTTGGGATGATGTAAATGAGATGTGGGAGGAAAAGAATAAGGCCGGGTTCACATTAGACGCGTAAGTTCCGTACGGAAAACCCTAAATAAGTGGAAGGAAGAAGGATAAAAGTTTACGCATAATGGGGAAATTCGGACACGTGCGCAAATCTTTTCCCTTCTTCACTTATTATGGATTGCGCACGGGTTTCTGCATGGAATATCCGCTTATGTGTGTACACGGCCTTAGAATCAGTGAAGTAGAATAGATGCGTGTGCGGCGGGGGGAAGTGGCTAGGAACTTAGGATAGGACCCCCCTGCAAGGACGGCGCTCCCATGAAGGCATTGAAGGCTGGATGCTGACGGTGTTTTGCATTGGCAGAAAGTACCTGCAAGCACCAGGCGGATCCAGGTAACTAGTCTCTTTGATGTGCCGCCTAGGTGCAATGAGGGCCCGCTGAGTTACCCGACTTCTGCGACGTGTGGCCGAGTTAATCGTACTTTGTTTTTATTTTTACCTATCCTCTCTTTACCATTCTGTCTCAGCTTTCTATCCGGTGGATTTCGCCATTCTCTCATAAACGTTGTAGGCGTAAGTCGAGGCATGTTTGCTTATAGGGTTTTTCTCATTCCTTTTGGGTTGATGATTTCCAACAGAACAGATTTCACATAGACGTTTATAAGCAATTAAGCAAGCACTTGGGAATACACACACACACACACACACACACACACACACACACACACACACACACACACACACACACACACACACACACACACACGTACACACACACAGCTTATTCTTTAACCCACAATAAAGATGATTTTGACTTGACTTGACACACACACAGAGTGACAAACACACATATACACACACGCGCGCACGCGCACACACATACACACACAGATAGATAGGTAGAGAGAGAGAGAGAGAGAGAGAGTCCGTTGAGAGAGAGAGAGAGAGAGAGAGAGAGAGAGAGAGAGAGAGAGAGAGAGAGAGAGAGAGAGAGAGAGAGAGAGAGAGAGAGAGAGACTCGGCTATGCATTGCAACAAACTGAAATTGAGTTGCTACCCTTGGCGAAGATCTGCACTGAAAAAATAATACTTTCAGGTTGTTTTTCTTCACCTTTCCAGTCCTGTCTTTTACACGCTTTTCTCCCCTGCCATCTCGCTGTAGTATCGAACACCATCAGTCTCTCTCCCTCCTCCGACCGACCGACCGACCGACCCCCCCCCCCCCCCCCCTCTCTCTCTCTCTCTCTCTCTCTCTCTCTCTCTCTCACACACACACACAATCTCTGCATGTTTCTTTCTTTCTGTCTGTCTGTCTATCTGTGTATCTCTCTCATCACTCTCTGTGACCACAACAGGGCAATGGAAGAAACATGTAGCTCCACACCTCCCCTCCACAAGCAAACACCGGTGGGATTTAGTTAGACTCGGGGATAATCTTATCCATCGATATTCTGCGCTTGTAATCTGATCTGGCTCCACCCCCACCCCATCCTCTCTCTCTTTCATTAAATACTCCTTCTATAACCTTATTTTTCCCCCACTAAATTTAAAGTCGTCAAAAACAAAACAATTAGTCGTTCACAAATATTTTAATCGTCTTTGTTCTAGTTCCGATTTATATCGACAATATCACAAGCAAATGACAAACACTTACAAAGCAGCTTTCCAGTTTGTTTCCCTTGCATAAGCATGACCAGAACAAAAAAAGTATATGATTCAAGAATTATAAAAGCTTAAGTGTTTGTCTCACTTGAAGCATACAAAATATAGTTCAAGGATCGAATAATGAGATGTCATTTCTACGTTTTGCATAAACAGGTTTATTCCACAAAACATAAACATATTCATTTACTCATAAGCTTTTTCATCTCTGAAATAAAATAATGTATTTCAACACCCATCAAATACATAAACACAGCACATCATCCATTTTGGCAACCCCCCCCCCCCCCCCAAAAAAAAACCAAAACAAAAAAAAATCCAAAAAAAATCCAAATTATTATTCACGAACTGAACCGTAAATGGAAACAGAAACAGGAACATTTCGAGTTATGGCAGGCTATGCCGTAATTTTTTCGTCGACAAAGTGTATTCGCCTAATTCATTCTTTGACCATTTCCAAACTTTCAAGTATTGTCCCCCAACTCACATCCTTTTTTCTGCGCACAGGAGGATCGATACCCTACCCTCCAATTCCCTGGGTCCCCCGCCATACGTTTCCCTTCACTCTACCACCCTTCTTTATCTCACTTTTCCCACATTTCCAAACCTAATTCATTCTCTGACACACACTGCGCCATGCATTTAAACGTTCTGATCACTGTGGAGATAGACAAAACAGTCTTTGGCTACGGATCTTGAATGAATGAATGAATGAATGTGTACCAATGTCGTTTTACAGGAAGAGGGAAGCAAAGGAATTATTTTTTTCATGCTAGAATTGAATCGTGCGGCATACATTATGATTTTCATTTGGGGGGGCAAATCCTTTAACAACAGCTACTGCTGCTGCTGCTACTGCTGCTGCTGCTGCTGCTGCTGCTGCTGCTGCTACTACTACTACTACTACTACTACTACTACTACTACTACTACTACTACTACTACTACTACTACTACTACTACTACTACTACTACTACTACTGTTGCTACTGCTACTGCTGCTGCTCATCCTCCTCCTCCTCCTCCTACTACTACTACTACTACTACTATGACGACTACTACTGCTGCTGCTGGTGCTGCTGCTGCTACAAAGAAGAAGAAGAAGAAGATGCAGACTGCCCAAATTCAAAAAGAAGAAGAAATAAACAGGAGGGGGGGGGGGGGGGGGGTAATAAAAGCGCAACCCGTACTAAAGAACCATTTCCAACCAAATGTAAAACAATAACACGAGTTTTGTTTAATTTTATAGCCTTTAAGAGCCATTCCACAGACACACAATGCCATACAATGATTTTTTTTTTTTAAATCATAGCAAATACATTTTAGAGTAGAAACATTCAGGGCTACTTTCTAAGTGTGACAAACATGAACAGCTAACAGCGTTTAAGATAATGTTTGCCCTCCATTTCATTATTACTAGCGCAACGCCGAGTACCAGTAACGCCTAGTAACGGTAACGCCTAGTAACGGTAATGCCAAGTACTGGTAACGCAGAGTACAGCAAATTTGAAGCGATTTGGTAAAGAAACGGTGGAGTTATAAGGCCCCGTTTCCCGTTGGCGCTGCTCTGAGAGTGATGCTCTCTCCCTAGTAACGGTAACGCCTAGTAACGGTAACGCCAATTACTGGTAACGCTGAGTACAGCAAATTTGAAGCGATTTCGTTAAGAAACGGCAGAGTTAAAAAGCCCCGTTTCCGATTGGCGCTGCTCTGAGAGTGACGCGCTCTCCCGATTTTCTTCAAATTTGCTACCAGGCTTTGCCCCAGTGACAGCAAGCCTGACAGCAAATTTGACGCGATTCGGTTGAAATCCGGCGGAGTTATAAGGCCCGTTTTGCATCATGCTGCTGTTATGCGCCTAAGTAATCGATTCACTTCCGGTTTGGCACATCGATAGTCACCGTCCCCAGTCATCTATCTGCCAAATTCGAAGGCAATCGGCCCAGAAACGCCGGAGATACGGGCGCCGAGAGGCCGGCGGATGCGCGTTTCGCGCATTTGCGAAACCGCGCAAATGATACGGCCGCCTCGGTTTCCGTTGCCATCGCCCCGTGAGGGCTCACAGCAAATTTCAAGCGATTCGGTCGAAAAACGGCGGAGTTATAAGGCCCGTTTCGTGCTTCAGACACACACACACACACACACACACACACACACACACACACACACACACACAGACACACACACGGACAGTTGGCTTTTTACTATATGATTGTTGCAATGACATTGGGCAGGCAAACAGCAAGCAGACTTCTACGCCATGCCATGCATTCCCTCCGCAGCCTTCGCGTGAATCAGTTCCACATCCTGATTCCAAGCTTCGCAAATTTACCCAGCCCCAAAAATGAAGAAGAGACAAATGGCACAAAACAAAGCTTGAAGGATAAAGAAAATTCGAGATGGAGGCGAGGAGAAAGGAGAAAATGGTAAAGTTATAAACACATTCTAAAACTTCAAAGCAAACATGGCTGTGACTATTGTGGTCTGAAAATCCGGCAGGTATAAAATTACAGACTATGCCAAGGCATGCGGGGAAGAGCTCTGCGAGAGGCTTCTACCCACACCCATATCAGCCAGATATGACAAGAAGCACATCGCTAATGATTTGTTTTCCTTTTTCTTCCCCTTCTTCCTCAAACTTTTGCTTCCAACCCTTCCAAATGTCCAACCCCCCGGTAAAATCCTTTGACAGCAGTCACATTGGGCCGGTCCTCTAAATACGTCGCTTAAAGGAGAGAGACAAGCTAATATTTATCCTGTCCAAGGGGCCTTCCATCAGTAAAAGCTGTGCTGCTTACTGCATTTTGTAACCACTCCATTTCGTCCACTTATTCTTGTCTCCGCCTCCTCTCCGTGGGGATACCGGGGGGTCTTTCGAAGAAATAGTTCCCTCACCTTCTGGAAGTTCTGTGCTTGTAACTTCCTCTAATCTGTCACTCTCTTTGACTCTGTCTTTTCCCTTTACTCTCTGTCATCTACTATCTTTCTGACTTATTGGCCCATTCTTCTGCCTTTTTTTCCAATACTAATCTTCCAAATATTTTTCTCCTTTGAGCTCCTCTGAAATCGGAATGTGTTGGCTGTACGCAGCGGGGAGACCAGTAAAAACTAAAAATCGGACACATACGTACCTTACCCATTATGGCCATATGGCCTGAGAACACAGAAGAAGAAGTGTCCGCCTCAGCAAATAAACGATGGAAGACGACGTGGCAAAGTGAATAAATGGATGCGCAACAGCGAGGTGGGGGTAGTATTGGAAACATTAGGCTATGTCCACTGGGGGTAAGCCGTGGAAGGGCAAATACCTGACACTCTTGCGCATCATTAATCGATAGCTTTCTTTCAACCACTTTTTTGCCTATTAGTAAGTTTCTTACGTTTTTGAATAGTCTGCGGAAGATAAAAAGAAAGGGATATAATTATGAGAGAAGAAGAAGAAGAAGAAGAAGAAGAAGAAGAAGAAGAAGAAGAAGAAGAAGAAGAAGAAGAAGAAGAAGAAGAAGAAGAAGAAGAAGAAGAAGAAGAAGAAGAGAAGAAGAAGAAGAAGAAGAAGAAGAGAAGAAGAAGAAGAAGGATGAAGAAGAAGAAGAAGAAGAAGAAGAAGAAGAAGAAGAAGAAGAAGAAGAAGAAGAAGAAGAAGAAGAGAAGAAGAAGAAGAAGAAGAAGAAGAAAAGAAAAGAAGAAGCAAGTAAAAAAAAGAAAACCCTACCTTCTAGCATCTCTACCTAACTGGAGTTGTCAAAGTACTCCTTCTTAGTCACTTGCTCTTTAACAGCAACATGTTCTGCAAACAGTATATCAATGTCTTCCATGTGTCACATGCTAATCATCTGACTACAAGCATGACTGTGCTGCTGTGCTACAACCATGTGCATAATCATCCAAGCTTCGTTCATTCATCATACGCTCTCTTAGTTAAGACTTCTGCTTCATCACTCTTCATCTTGGCTTCCCTTCAGCCCCCTTACCCCAAATAATTCGTCTGTGACTATTGTGGTCTAAAAACCAGGCAGGTATATAGTCTACGTCAAAGCATGCGGGGAAGAGCTCTGCGAGACGCTTCTACCCCCCCCCCCCCCTCTACACCCCCCCCCCCCTCTCCCCAGCTTCATCAGCCAAATTAGGTAGACACCCATCATCTTTGCTTCCATAAGGTCTTTAAAAAACATTTTAGCTACTAGAACACAAAGGATTGGGAAATAAGAAAGAAGGAAGATAAGTAAAGTAAAGGCCTGTGGGGTAAGATCGTCATCATCATCATCATCTTATTCTTCTACTTCCTCGTCTTATCCATCATCACCATTATCAATCCTATAACCGGGTGTGGTCATCAGGTCGCTGCACTAATGGAGAGTCTGACCATACCAGGCCTCTCTTCTTTGTCTGGTCCGTGTGCCAGTGGCTATGTGGACACTGATGTTGTCACCGTACTTCTTTTTTGTCTACCACGTTTTCTATCTTGTACTCTTGGTGAGAGGGGGGAAAGGGTCGATCAAACCAAGAACAAAAACCCAATACGTAATGTCCATGCAATATACCGAACATTAACTTTCCTGCATAACAAAGTGGTACCAATAGGATTAACAGATCATCCAACTCATCACCAATAGGCCTACATATAAACTGGGACGCAACTTGTATTTTCCTCTCCCATTGTAAAAGCCATGCAAATAACCAAAACAAGTTTTGTCGTCATTTCTTTTAATGATCGTACAATAGAGAGCCATCCCACAAAAATAAAACCTACATAAATGGTACACAAAACAATAAAAACCAGACTGTCTGTAGTTCTTCTGTTCTTTATTGACTATCTTTCTCAACAGGCCAGCCAGTCAGACAGACGAAAACTAATCAACTGTGTGTGTTTTCCCCCGTCTGACCACTGACCCTATTTGGCCGGTCCTTTGTCCACACTGTCAAGTCTTGTCCATTAGCCCCCACTAGGCCGGGCACTGTCTCCGTGTCACTCCGCCCTTCAGAGAGAGAGAATGGTAAATTGATGGACAATTCATCTCTCTGGCGTACACAAAGCCTGGGCAAGCAGTACGCTTTCAACGCCTACTTCCGTAACGGATCCTTCCCTGTTTTTAGTTAGACTGTACGGACTGTCGCTAATCCTGCTAGGTTTGTCCCACACATCCATCAGCTGCTTGACTGGATTAGAACAAATCGCAGACTGATGGAAGGGTAGTGGACAGGAGGAGAAGCGAAGACAGAAAGGGAACGTGGTAGGGGAATAAGAAGATCGATACTAATGGGGGGGGGCTAGGTAAAGGCGAAACATTCATTGGCAGCAATATGGCAACTGTACCACTAAATAAGGCAGGCCACACGATACAAGGAATGGTGATCGTTTCCCTAACTAACCCCCCTCGTCCTTCCGAACCAGACGGATAATGCCATCGTTTATGTCTGCCCTTTTCTTTCTGTCTGTTCGTGCAATATCTTGTGAACCACTACACTGAATCACTTCAATAATTTTACATTGGTATATTATCTACGCTAATGTCATCATGCGTAACGTATAGTAACTACTGTGTCAGATGCCTTGCTTCCGCACTCGGCGACACCTTGGTTTCTTTTACATCTTGTTATTGCCACAACAGCTGGGCAAAGAACCACTTTAATGTTGCTCAACTTGTGAACGACTGTCTACGAAGACTACATGCCAGTAAAGAAGGTCAGTAGGAGTTTTTCTTGATAATGAAAATGATGTTTTACGTCCTCTCGGTCATAGACACATATGGGACATTTGTAAATACAAAGATGGTGGGAACAATACTGGCTGCAATGCCCGGAGGCAGTGCAACACTAGTAAAGTCCCGAGTTTTTAACAATATAGATAGGTGTAGCGGTAACCACACCTCGGTTAAACCTCATCGGCTATGGTACCGCCACATTGATTGAATGGGAGTTTTTCTTGCTCGTGTCCCTGTCCTTTTATTACCCAGAGTTTTAACACTTCCACTGAAACCTTCTGTCTAAACTTAAAAACTAGCATTGAATAGCTACAGTGCCATACAAATCCCTTCCACAGAGCTATCCAATGCACACACGAACACGCACGCACACACGCACGCACACGCACACGCACGCACACGCACACACACACACACACACACACACACACACGCATAGTGACATAAAAATGCAAGCAGTAGAATTAAAACTTGGTAAAAGAAAAATACAGACACAAAACGAACCAAGGAAATCGACAAAAAAAGAATGAAATAATCTTAAAATACGAATCAAAGTCTGAGTAACGGCAGAATAAAGCGAGATAAGCATGTAACTTTCGCGGTAGTTTGCTGGGTTTTCCCTGAAACAAAGAGGCCTTCAGTTGACCAATAAAACGACGAAACAAAGAACCACAAAGAACTTTTATTCCCCACCCTGTGCTTTACCTACTTTCGCCTTTCTCTCTTCCGAAGTTCTCTTCCTGATCACTCAATCAGCTCCCCTCTCCCAATCCCCTTACGGCTAATCGAACGGGAGCCCAGAAGTGATTGCAATGGCCCCTTTGTCTACAGCCTCGCCAGTTTATAGCTCTAAGACAAAAAGAAGTGCCAAAGAGCTAGGAGTCCCAAAGAACTGAAAAATACAGACACTAAATACAGACAAGTCTATTGATCCCGGTCATCGATCTTCTCTAAGACTATTTTATGTAGTAGAGCCTGTACCGCCTCTTCAGGAAACAGCCTGAGGATAGGTCTTCCAAAGACACTCGTTAGGAGCTCTTCTCTCTTCATCTTCCCCATGTCCACTTAATGTTTATACTCAAGAGGTACGGTTAGAACATGGGTCTTCAAAGAACGACATCAAATCAATGCCACTGCCTGTATTGAAAAGTTTGTTTGATTTTTGTTTTATCAAACCCAAACGTTAAAGGAATTAACATTAAGCATGATGCATTTCGCTACTCAGTAACATTCTTTTACCGATACCCTGCATTTGTTCTAGAGGCGACCACAAGGCAGCAGGGGGAGGGAGGGAGGGGGGAGAGAGAGAGAGAGAGAGAGAGAGAGAGAGAGAGAGAGAGAGAGAGAGAGAGAGAGAGAGAGAGAGAGAGAGAGAGAGAGAGGGGGGGAGAGAGAGAGAGAGAGAGAGAGAGAGAGAGAGAGAGAGAGAGAGAGAGAGAGAGAGAGAGAGAGAGAGAGAGAGAGAGAGAGAGAGAGAGAGAGAGAGAGGATTCATACAAATGGGTCGAAGTAGGGATGATTGAAATAAAGAAGCAAAGAAAGCAAAGGAGATAGGGAGGTCAAGGGCTGGAGAAATGTTACCAATCAGCCACCATCACAAAGTAGAAGACATCGTGGTTCTCTGGTGGGTTCTCTTTTATTCCTCCTCCCTCGTCTCTCAGATACTCTCCTTCTCCTCCCTCCCTTTTTTAGGACTCAATCACAGGAGTTGGAAAAGTCTGGCCTTTACTACCAGAAAAAAAAACTACCACCGCCCCCAACTCAACCTTACTGCGTTTCTCGAATGCTCCCTCCCTCCCCAAAAGACCGCACACAAGCTAATATTTACCCTGTCAAAGAGGGCCCTCCGTTAGTAAAAGCAGTGCCGCTACCTCCATTTGTAGCCACTCCATTTCATCCACTTATTCCTTTCTCCGCCTCAAAGACATGGAAGAGCAGCGAGGGGGGCCCCGGGGAGTGGGCCGTGGAAAGGTAAACAGCCGACAGTCATGCGTATCGCTGATCGATACCTCTGTACTTTCACCACCATTCCATCCACTGCTGGACTGGCCCCGTCTTTACTCTGAAGGGTTAGTCTCAGAGGGAGGGGAAAGAAAGGACGTTGAAAGGCTTCCGACTACCCTCTCTGACTAACAAGAACTAATCATGGGTGCTCCTTCTTCGTCACTCCCTGCTACTCAGCAACAAGTCCCGCGAGCAAAACCACCCTCTCCTCTCTCCTGGGCAGTTCATAATCTTACAGCGATTCTGTGTCATGTGTGCTTCCTTCAAGTCATCCTTCAGCCTTTTCCTGTGTACGTCGTCTATATTATTACGGCTTTTATAATCCCTCAACCCCCAAACCAACCCCATTTCTGTTCATCCGTGTTTCATCTATGACTGTTGCCGATGGAAAAGCCAACAGGCGAGATGGTTGTCAATGCGTGCTGGGAGAGGCTCTGTAAAGACGCATCTGCTTCTCTCCCCCAGCTTCATCAGCCTAATGGCCGTGGAAGACCCCTATCATTTTGCTTCCTCCATTTCTTCCCAATATTCATTTCCTTTTTGATTTCCACTGCAGAGGGGGGTCTTTCAAATCACTGGAACACGAGGATATGGGGAAGGGAAGGGAAGGGAAAGAGGGCAGTGGATAAAGAAAATAACAGAGATGGGCTTTTTAGAGAAGGGGAAGGGGGCAAAAGAATGAAGAATTTTGGTTGCCACAAGCAACAATCAGTACACACGCCAAAAAAAAAAAGACAGAAAGAAAGATAAACCCTGCAGGGGTAGCGGGATCATTTCGTTAATCATCTGCACCCAGGAAATGAGGCACAAGGTTTTTTTTACCACTCCCATTCACTGACTCTCCTTGTCAAGGCCAAATCAGGAATAACGGATTGAATGTTGTTCCTTCATCAAAATCACATTTAATGATATAAATACGGATCCCGGAGGGAGGGTCAGTTACAAAATTCCAAGAGGCCACTTGATCTAAGTAAGTTGAAACCATGGGAATTATACTAAGACCAAACTGTCGGATCTTTCTACCGTACTGCAGGTCTCATGAATGTAACTGCAAACACTGGATGACCACTTCACATGCTCGTTTAAGAGAAGCAAAGTACCACGTTCAATTCCCAGTAATTCTTAGAAAGGCTTCAGGGAGGAGATCCCGATTCCTTTGCACTCATACGTCTTCCCTATATTATGATTGTGTACATACCTACTTATCATCTTACGCCACCCACATTCATGCGTGTGAGCGAATACATGTATGCCTGCATATAAAAACTATTTTTCACAGAAGAAAATAATCTTAATACATCAAATATATTTTTTATGTGATTTTGCAAAACTGGGATAAAATATTGCTAACACTGAAACGAAACAAATAATTCACAGATTGGATTGTAGAGGGGAAGTATTTTTTGTTGTTGCTCCTTTTGCTATCTTTGTTCTTTGCTATTTTCTTGTGTGTCTATGTTGATAAAGGAGCACTCGCCGAAATATCCAGATGTTTTGATGTGTCTCTTGTAAATAAATAACGTCACTGTACACTTGTCGTGTGATTGTTTGTTTGTTGCATAACACTGAAACAATTTATTTATGTTTCATTATATTTTCTTCTTGTTGTTTTCAAACTGAGTTTTATCTTTAGCGAGTTTGCAAAAGAAAACAAATGAAACGAGAGTGAGACAATACAGAGAAGGCTTAATATTTTACGTTTAAAATTTGTACGAAACAATAAATAACAAAATGAATGACTAGATACACACATATAAATAAATAAAATCAGAAACTTTGCTTTTTTAAAATGATACATGAACATTTAAATACCCCCCTCCACTCCCACCAAAAAAAAGTTGACAGACATAAATGCAGTGAAAATAGGTCATCCCAAATGCTAGCCCGTTCATTGCTGCTTTTCTTCTGCAACAGAGCAGCCAACCAGCCTGACACACATAGACGGACAGAGAACAAGAACAAGAGCAACAACAACAACAACAACAACATTTTTATTGTCATAAGAAAACCAGAGGTTTTGTGGGACACAAATGGTTAAAACATCAACGACACCATTATACTGGTGCATGTCATTGTCATTTAGTTGCTTTCGTCTTTATCGCCAACATCGTAATTTAACCAGTTAATATTGTCAAAAGCTCCAACATTAACAACGTAATATACTTCAGTTCATTAAATCCATTACTACTATATATTCTCCGATGAAAAGGCAATGACATCGGGTCATCATGATTAACAACCCCATCAATATTTGTCAGAGAAACCAGGACAAATCAACTCCGATTTTATGTTTCAACAAAATGTCACTGCGAAATGACTGGTAGCGGCGATGGCAAATTAATGAACTCAATCAATCCTTCCCTTATTATGCACAAAGCCTAAGCAATCAATATAATTGTGGGGCTTGCTTCCTCTGCGCATCTTTCCAGCCTTTCTTTGATTAGGCTCCAGATTAGAGGCAAGTTCTTCTCTCTTGGAGTTTTCAACCTCTGGAACATCCTGCTTGACTCTGTGGTGACAGCACCCTCTGTCAACGCCTTCAACTCACGCCTAGACGCCTTCTGGTCGAAGCTCCCTACAGCATAAGATCCAGAATGCTATCACTGACCTAGTCGTTCGCACCACCACGCGCGCACAACGTCTAAGTCTACCACCTTGCATGGTGAACAGGCATCAATTGATGCCTCAAACACGTCTAAATTTCAACTGATTAGCGCAGATTACCACTAATCCCAGTCTTGTCTGATGCCTCTGTTGTCCGTCGCTTGGCCAGATTGAAATTGATAGGAGAGAGACAAATGGCCTAACCAAGGAAGAAGAGGGTGAAAGGAGGGGGTGGGGGAAACCAAACACAAAAAAACTTAACAAAATGAAAACAGAAAGTAAACTGCCATTGGCATACTTACAAAGCGGGATAAAAGAAATAAAATCGTGGCTTTCCCCAAGCCTCCACCCCCCCCCCCCCCCCACCACCCCCCACACACACACTTGTAAGAGTTTCACGCCTCCAAACTACGCCCAATACTAATGTAGCTCAACCTGTGAATAACTTTCCCAAACTCGGATGATTTGTATGCTTATCTTCCCTACCAACTACTGTAATCTTTCTAAGAATTCCAAACTGCCAATTCCCAGTCAGCTAAATGACCCAGAAATCAATTTCATGGCGCATGGGAAAGATTTTAAGAAAACAATATCTGAACAATGAGAATGAGGTAACAGAATCACAAAAATACTTGGATTTCCCCACAAATAAAAAGGCCTTCAACAATAAGCACGAAGGCCAATACAACAGACTTCCCCAGACTTCCATTCTCCCAAGCGTTCATCCCCTCTTTCTTCCACACCTACTGCCTTTACCATTCCTCCGGCGTCGCACCGTTCAATCAACGCTCCTCGCCAATCCCCTAACAGCAAATGGAAAGGGACCTGCTCTGTGATTGCCTTGTCCCGTTTATCTACTTTCTGGCCAGCCAGATCCAAGACAGAAGAGAGGCGAGAGGAAGAGCAAAGAGGAAATAAAAACCTGCTGGTAATGGTCTGAGCAGGGTCCATCGATCGCTCCAAGACCATATAGGTACTACTGTGGCCACCACCACCCTCCCCCCAATTCCAGCCCCCCCCCCCCCCCCCCGACACCATCACAACGAATGGGTCTGCAAAAGTTCCCCCGTCAGCAGTCATTCCCCAAGGCACGGGGTCTCTGTGTTATAGGTATTCAAAGGATACCATCACTTCTTCTACCCGCCCCATCCTTTCCACTGGTTCGCTTCCACTATTCACGACTAACAGATCGGTCGATGCGACAAACCCAGACATCAGAGAAAGAGGAAGAGAGAGACAGAGAAGCAGGGAACCCAGTTCCAAACGGCCTCCTCAAAAGGCACCCTGGACGCAGGGAAAAGGGGGCCAAATGGAAATGAACGTTAGAAGTGAAGGATTTTCATCACGTCAAGGCTGTTTCCCTTCTGCTTCATTTCACCGTGACTCCATGCCTTGGCGAGCATTATCATGAAGAGGACCTCTCCACACTGGCAGTAACGCCTATGAAGTACTGCCAATCTTCAACAAGATGGTCCAAAGAGGGACTGGGGATATAAGTGAGAGACAACGTGCACTGAGCTGAAAACGAAGGTAAAAACCTGGAAATGACGAAAGGAAAAAATCAACATTTCCCAGGGGCCATTATCAGGTCAGACATAGAGACCAGCAAAGACTGGATTCTACTCTCTCCTTCACCCAAGAAGCAAATCTCAGACATCCCGTCTCGCAGCCTATAAGACGTCTACAACTTTCTGTCTCTCATCTCTCATTCTGACAATGGTGTGCGGCCTTGATCTCCATAACATTATTAAGCTGCATGAAGCTGACATAAATACATGAAAAGTAGAAGAAAAAAAGTAGAAGGAAAATGGCAATACACGAAATTCTGTTAATAAAAAAAAAATGCAAACTTCCGTGGATGTCTGGTGAATCCCAGCATAACAACATGTGAAATACACAAACATTTACATCCACCTTTGACCAGTGCCGTCTGCAAAAGGGCGGACAAGATATATGTCAAAGAATTACAAGATCCCGTTAGCGTTTTTCTAAAGCTTCGTCAGCGTTGTGAGCAAGTGAGACTCCTTTCCCGATATTTTTTTAAAATTCATTGTCCAATTATGGTCAGCATTTTCTTTTCTTTTGTTTCTTCTTCCTTTTTTTCGAGGTGGGATGGGGTGGGGTGTAACAAAAGGAATGATTGAGTAGAAAAGGAACAAGGTGATAAAGCAGGAGCTAATTATTTCAGTCTATAGGTATACACTAGAGTATAATCAGGGATAAGCCATCATTTCCACTTATCATCTCAACATAGAAACTAGTCCATCCATTACTCCTACCCTACTGTCTTCTCTACAGTCAGACTATAATTCTTCAGATGGCTGGACCAACGTACAATGGGGGAAATGTATGATTTGATGCTACTTCTCACACGAAACAAAAAAAACATTGTTATGAGAAAGACAATGTACCGGGAAAATAGCGCAAGCAAATAAAGAGTTATAACAACGATATAGTAATGAAATGGCAACGGCAGTTCTATCTATCATATTATTAATAATCAATTCTTTAGTGTCTTTCTCCTTTCTTTGTTGAAAAATGGAAGCAAATAGATAACAGATAAACTTCCAGTACATTTAGTACTATAATAGTACAATAACGTATGAAATCCTGCACTTTTACGAACACAAATGGAAAAACAAATGTTTTGTTTTTGTGTGTTTTTTGCAAATGAAAAGGTTAATTTTGTTTACTATTTCATTATATTACTCTCATGAACTTTCACGTCTTCCACACCACATCAATCAGACAGAAATACAAGAACTAATCAACTCTGACTACATCTCCCCAGTTTGACCACTGACCCCATCTGGCCGGTCCTTTGTCCACACTGTCAAGTCCTGTCCATTAGCCCACACTAGGCTGGGCACTGTCTCCGTGTCAGAGATATAATGGCACATTGATGGACAATTCATCTCTCTCCCTCGTACACAAAGCCTGGACAAGCAGCATACCTTTGGAGCCTGACTACTTTCCTTTTCTTTGGTCTTTAGACTGATTGTTGCTAATCCTGGTTTTGCCCAGGACCTTGGTCAGCAGTTTAACTGGGTATTTTTTTCCATCATCTTTATTTATTTATTTTTCCATCTTGCACACACTCTCTCTCTCTCTCTCTCTCTCTCTCTCTCTCTCTCTCTCTCTCTCTCTCTCTCTCTCTCTCTCTCTCTCTCTCTCTCTCTCTCTCTCTCTCTCTCTCTCTCTCTCTCTCTCCGTTGTTGTTGTTGAGCAGCTTAACTTGATTAAAATGGAATTGCGGAAAAAAGACACATAAGTTCAGAGATGGAAAGTATAGGGGAAAGCAGAAAAGAGACGTAACAGAACGTAACATTGTCATAGCAGACAGATAACAAATCCAATAAGCCAACAACGTGATCAAAATGATGACTTCTACAAAATAATTTATTCAATTTTCAACACCCCAAAAATCTCCTTATGTGCAGCCTAGTTTATGATTATACCACACGAACCTCCCCAAGACCAACGTAGTTTAATGCACAAATACGCATATATTTCTATAATTACTATGCTGAACATTAGGTAACTTAGTAGGGATTTCCCAGTCCCTTTTCCCACCACAGCTCCTTTTATAACTTTCGAAATCTGTGTTAATTAGGTTGAAAACGGTGAGTGCATTTTCAGGGACAATATTATTCAGTCACCAAAATGACCAAAGAAGCATATTGTGTCAGGTGTTCTGGTCTAGATACTAGAAAACAGACTATTATGATGATAAAATATAAGCCAACACAAGAGAAAAAGACGATGTCGAGAAAAAGACGATGTCGTCAAAAATGGGAATACTTTCTGGTGTTCAGGAAAGGTCAAGAAATAAAGGTTCTCGTAAAAGAAAGCAGCGTGCACAACGTCAAAACATTCTTGCTTACTACAACACTCTAACAACTATCCTACAATAACACTGCACTCTACTCTCCGATTCCCAAAATACTTTAATAAGACAACCGTTATATAAAACCACCAATTAGATTTTGGACAAATTATCACCAGTCATTAAAAAACAGGTATTGTCTAAAGCTTTCTGGATAAATGTTCGATTAAGTGCTGTTAGGCCATTCGCACAAACAACCCCAATATCACGGTGAATTACATTTTTGTACTCATGCTCTAGTGGATTAAAACAATTCAGTAATTTTGCTAACTGACAATTAATTTGTTTAGCTTAGAACCTGACAAAGCAACCAATAGAAAAGCAAAAGACCTCTAATTTAACTCAAAATTGCTACGAGGATGAACACTTTCATACCTATTAAAAACAAACAATTGTTTATGATAAACAAAACACTGATTCGGGGGGTGACCACTACAAATGCTAATACTTAATGGTACCTAATACCTACACGCAATAAAGAGCAACGGGGTTAGAGAGATTTAAAAGCAATATGGATCAACACAGGCAAACACAAAATGCAACAGCAGCAAAGGAGGGAAGCATGTGACACACAGTAAGTTGGGGTTTTTTTTAACCACTAACAACAACAACAAAACACCAAGAAGGCAAACACCTTACAAACGTACTCCCAGGTCAGTCTTTTCGTGCTCTCACTGTATTATTGGCCCTTTCAAAGACTAGCCTTAATAGGAATTGTCCGGAAATAATCAAGGGGAGTAAGTTCATGGTGTGTGGGAGTGATCTTGTCTAACTCAATCGGTCAAACAGGGGAAGTCACTCTACCATCAGCTCTCGTAGCCTATCGATTCGTGTGCTTGAGCAGACACACAGCACTTACAACACCGTGCGTCATTCTAAAAAAATATGTCATTTATAATTTTACGTCACAGATTGCAAGTTCTATCACTTTGTAGCAACTGGACTCCCCTAATTTTTCAAAAAACAATGTTTGCAAGTCGCTGACTCGCATCCTGAGGTTTTAAGCTTCGACGCCATTGTTGCATTGTTGCTGTGGTATTTGACCGAGTAATGGAGGCAAACAACTCTAATTTTCACGAAGTGCTCTCCCCTAGTTTATTTTTTTATGAAAATCGTCTATTGACACGGACTGGACTGTGACGTAAGTGTCCCGCGCGACCCCTCTTTCTTTATCTACCCCCCCCCCCCCCCCCCCCCCCCCCCTCCTTTTCTTTTCTTTACTTGGCCGCCACGTTAATTGCCACCCACCATCTAAAGAATGCCGATTCCGGGATTGGTCCCTTTTCAAGTTCGATTTGTCTCCCCGGTCGGCATGTAACCCCTACCGAGGTTATCTCCCTTCACCCCCCCCCCCCCCCCTTATCTACCGTCTCATCACGAGATAGTGATATCAAGAGTCGGTTCCCTTTGTAAGACACCGCGCCTTTACCCATAACAAGAAAGTGACAACCACGGTTATCTCCCTTTGAAGATGGTTTTGCCGTTCCGAGCACGAGAAGGATTTGAATCCGGCACGTGATAAGGATGTAATAGGCGCGTGATTGTTCGGTACATTTAGAACAGCATCTTGTGACGTGTCGACTGCTATAAACCAATAGCAGGCTTTCATTGTTTGAAAGTGAAGGCTATAATTGGCGTAGTGAGAAAAAGTTTTTCACACAAGACGCTGAAACTGACTAGAGCAACACCTCTCCCAGCCAGAATAGCCCACCTAGTAAGTCTTATTGATGACTGGTGATTGAGACTGGTTGTTTGTTTGACTCTAGTTTTGATCTAGATCCTATGTTCAATGATGAATAAGGAGTAGATAGATATGTTATAGAAAAGAAGTGGTAAACATTCTATTCTATTTATGTGCACTGATTATTTGTGTGTGTGTGTGTTTTTGACTTGAACACTTTTGGTACCAGAACCGGAGTTTATGCCTACTAACCCTTTTGTCTATTTTTAGTAGGAAACCTATGGGCCGCAATCTTGCACTATTTTTAGTAGGAAACCTATGGGCCGCAATCTTGCACTTTATGATACCATTCCTTTCCAGGTGTTGGATGGAGAATGATGTTGTCTTGATCACCTTTTATGTTTTACTGATCTCAGTTTGTTAACTGAAATTCAGTTTATTTATTAACTACATGTAGTGCTATTGTACAAGGGAAGCCTTCAAGCCGGTTGGGATTCACTAATTCCCTGCCGACTGAAGCCCCTTGTCTCTAAGCCATAGAGATCTACATCCACCTTCTCCTGTGATTATCAGCAGGGCATCGTGGGCCGGAAGATCATCCCGGACTCCACCAAGCACCAAGACGGGATCGCCGCCAAGACGACCCGCACCCAGAATCCGCGAGGAGACCACGCCTGAACCGTGCCATCCCGCGAAGCCGTAACCGGAACGACTGGGAGCTACTCTCACCTGACGAGCAAGCCCAGAACTTGAAACAGCTAAGTCCACCTGACTGCGCCAATCATTTGAACTTTCCTACGGACACTAAAGATAATTAGTAACCCTTCCGGCATGGGGCGAACCTTATAGAAAGACAAAAGTCTTGTGAATCCTTTCGGATTTCATTGTGTTTTTATCCATATTTTGTTTTGGCGCCATTGAGCTGCTTTATTATTATTGTTGCATAATCTTATGCAGATTTTGTGAGTAAATAAAATACAAGTGTCAAATAATCCTGAACCCTTTGGTCAGACTGATGAGAGTGGGAGTCTTGTAATTTCATGTAAAACCCTACTTCTCTCTGTCTGCCATTTAGAGCAATTCAACCACTTGTATTTCTTACAACCATCTGACGAGCCAGAACCCGGGCACAAATATAAATTTATTAGATGAAAAGGGGCCGGGAAAGTTGCTCATCTCCCATACCCTAGAGAAGTGGGCTAAAGGCAAATTTTCTAAAGTCTTCCCTAGGGACTTAGCCTTTTAACCCATTACCTCGTCACATGGACAACGCACAGCTCTGGTCCCCATCCCAATGTATTCCCGTTCAGAACGAACTGGGACTACAAGAAGAAAGAACCATCTCAGGCCGTTTATTGGCCTGTATATGGGACAATACAACAAAGTCTTAACAACTACCACCTCCTTCCCAGCTCTCCGAGTTCTTCTCACCCATCTATCTCTTAGTCTCTCACGGTTTGCCACCTTCCTATTCCAGATCGTTCAATCAGCGTCCCGCCCGCCAATCCCCTTAGAGCTAATCGAATGGGAGTCCCTCCCGTGATTGCCTTGCCCTGTTTATCTACTGCCGGGGCTCTAAGACAGAAGAGAGGAGAGAAACAGCGAGGAGGGGAGGAAGACACCGTGGTAATGGGCTGATCGGGATCCATCGATCGCATCCACCACTAGCTAAGTGCTTTACCCCTGTCACCGTTTCCAAGATACTGCTACTGTGTATGAGCTTCCAAGAGACACCTCAGCCGAAAACGGCCCCACTTTTTTTTTACTTTTCATTTTACCCCCTACCCTTAAAGACTAAAGGCCTGATTTTAGGTTTTCGAAAGATGCTATCAAGTCTTCTCAATCCTTTTAGCATATAAACTTCTCCCTCTCAATACTACCCAGGGTCACCGACGAGAACACCAGAAGAAAATACTACACGGCAGAATCAATGAAGGTGTTGTTCCGTGATGTACCGCCAGACATGATTTTTAGTTTTTTTAAAGACGTGAATAATTTTAATAAGGTATAAAAAGTCGTGTTAAGTTTTAAAGCATCAATTGTAAGCTTTTAATTGTGTAAGGTTTTTATACACGACTAAATTTTTATTCCCTTTTTTAACTTTTGTTTCAAATATTTACGTTTTTAATTGTATATTTGTAACTGTGATATCA
>JAGGCT020001107.1:25000-30000 GCA_017654935.2 Phymorhynchus buccinoides
CACACACCTCTACACACACCTCCACACACACACACACACACACACGCCAACACACACACACACACACACACACACACACACACACACACACACACACACACACACACACACACACACACACACACGCACGCACGCACGCACACGCACACACACACACACACACACACACACACACACACACACACACACACACACACACACACACGTGTGTCTCTTATGACACACACACACACTGCAGCTCGGAAAAGAGCTGCTTTACTCATCGCTATTATCTGTCTCTCTTTCTCTCTCTTCCTCGTTTGTTGTCGATCATTATAGTTGATTATGTTGGCTAGGTATTTGTTGCTTTTCCTGTGTGTTGTTTTTGCCTTCCTGTTCCTCTCTCACACACACTTTGTCAGTCCTTGCGAGTACATCTCAACAAGAGCCTCCGTGGCCTAATGGATAAGGCATCGGCCTCCTAAATGCCGGATCGGCTAAATTGTGTGCTAGCCGGGGATTGCGGGTTCGAGTCCCGCCGGAGGTTGGTTTTTTTTTTCCTTCCCAAACAAATTTTTGTGCCCTTGCTCAATCAAAATGGCTTTTAACATTCGGTGGTTGACATTAGCATGTAGTAGGTTGCCTGCCAGAACGGTCCATCTCAAAAGGAATAAAGCACACAGATACTGTTCTGGCAGGCAGCCCTCGAAATGAGAGCTGTACAATAGCGACAACAAACGGTGTTCTACGGTAATCCTAGTACAGCTTAATCTTTTGTGAAAGACTATGACTATCACACTAGAGACCATTTTTTTGCATTGGCCCTAGCACCAGTTGTCCTCAAATCCCTTTGGACGAGAGAGTGGGGATGTACCCTGGGTAAGGCATCTGCATGTAAACAAATTCTAGCCCAGTCCGGCAGAATAACTGCTGCCTCCTCTGGTATCTGGCAGTCATACTCGGAAACGACTGACTGGCGATGGCATAAATAATACAACTTTCGTGTAACTAAGCGTCCCTATGTGCAAAACAAACCCAACAACAAAACTACCGTGCATGTATAATTTTATGTGTACGTGCGTGCGTGCACGCGCGCGAGTATGTCTTTTACGCCTGCGCATATGGTGAAAACACACATACATGAGTGAGAAGGAATATGTGTGAGCGAGAGAGAGAGAGAGAGAGAGAGAGAGAGAGAGAGAGAGAGAGAGAGAGAGAGAGAGAGAGAGAGAGAGAGAGAGAGAGAGAGAGAGAGAGAGAGAGAGAGAGAGAGAGAGAGAGAGAGAGAGAGAGAGAGAGAGAGAGAGAGAGAGAGAGAGAGACAGAGACAGAGACAGAGAGACAGAGATACAGAAAGGGAAACATTGAGTGCATGACTGGTGACGAAATGCCAATATGTGAAACCATGTGAGGACTGTGCAGTAGTGCTTTTCTGTGCGTAGGCGTGTCCGTCCGTGTGTTTATATGTACGCGCGCAATGCGATGTGTGCGTGTGTGTGTGTGTGTGTGTGTGTGAGAGAGAGAGAGAGAGAGAGAGAGAGAGAGAGAGAGTGTGTGTGTGTGTGTGTGTGTGTGTGTGTGTGTGTGTGTGTGTGTGTGTGTGTGTGTGTGTGTGTGTGTGTGTGTGTGTGTGTGTGTGTGTGCCTGTCTGTACTATGTCTGTCTGTGTGTGTGTGTGTGTGTCTTTCATTTAACGTCTATCCACTTCTCGTGATGTCTGTCTGTGCAACGCGGTGCGTGCGTGTGTGTATGTGTGTGTATACGTGTGTGTGTGCGTGCAGGCGCGCGTACTCAAGTGCGTGTACCTGTGAGTGGCGTCAATAGCAAAGACAGATGGCTATTATCAGAACAGGGGCAGACTCAATAGTCAGCTTGCTCATGTACTCGTTGTATTATGACTCACAATATCAACTGTTATACATCAGCAGATCTCATCATGAAAGGATAACATGAGAGTCTCTCTCTCTCTCTCTCTCTCTCTCTCTCTCTCTCTCTCTCTCTCTCTCTCTCTCTCTCTCTCTCTCTCTCTCTCTCTCTCTCTCTGTCACGGAGGAAAATGATTAGGATCAGCGTAGTGTTGTTGCTATGAAACTGAAAAAAAACCCTGAAAACCCCTCACAGACTTTGAGATTGAGAGTCGTAAACATGAAGGTGTGTGTGGTGGGTGGTGGTGGTGGGGTGGGGGGTGGGATCTAAACTAGAACTTAGCCCAGACATTTACAAAAGGAGACAAACGGACACGAACGATCACAAAAGGCCTCCTTCACGGAGTGGCGGGGAACTACTAAACAAAAGGTTCACATTTCCACGTGCACCAGTAGCCGTGTCTCCGTTCTGTGTCCCAGTAGAATACCGTTGGGCCCGGCAAAACCGTCAATTTGAGCGAACATACCAAAAGCGCGAATACTTTCTGCATGTACAAAATGCGCGAATGACTGATAGTCAAAAAGCGAGAAGCCCTTGTGTGTGTGTGTGTGTGTGTGTGTGTGTGTGTGTGTGTGTGTGTGTGTGTGTGTGTGTGTGTGTGTGTGTGTGTGTGTGTGTGTGTGTGTGTGTGTGTGTGTGTGACCGACCCCGTTCGTTTGTGCGTTCTATCTCTGTCTCTTTCTGTCTATATATGTGGGATAGTCGCTCAAGTTGCATACCATGCTTCATGTTCGCGCAAAACGCATGGAGGAAAAGTGGCGCAAATTGATCTATTCGCGCTTTTTGACAACCCCCTTGGGACCAAACAAAAGTACCATGTTTCCACAATCTACCCCCCCCCCCCCCCCTGACAGCATCAGGAAATTGGTCTATCAATAATCATTTGCCGCATTGGGCGAGACCATCGAAAATAAGTCACTAGAGGCAACGAGCGAGCTCTACCAAAATATCATTTAGATCGTTTTTAGGTCGCTTGACAGATACAAAACATTGGCTTCTGGTTTGTTTCGGAGAAGGGGAGGTAGGGGGGGAGGGAGAGGGGGTTGAGGGGGATACAAACATACGGAGGTTCGGGAAACGGGTATTTATTGAAAGTAAACAATAGGTAATCCGGTCAAACAAATAAGTATGTTCCATATGATCGCTTACGATCGGAAGGACGTAAAACATTACATTTATCAGGTAATCCGTAACAGGTAAGACCTGGTCGATTCACAGTTATCTCAGAAAATTAGTATCCGAGTGTCTTCCTAATTATTATCGAAGTGAGCTGGCTAATCGCTATTTAATCGCTAATTGGTAAACTGGTTGACTGATTGACTGAATGACTGATTGATTGACTGACTGACTGATTGAATGATGAGAGAGAGAGAGAGAGAGAGAGAGAGAGAGAGAGAGAGAGAGAGAGAGAGAGAGAGAGAGAGAGAGAGAGAGAGAGAGAGAGAGAGAGAGAGAGAGAGAGAGAGAGAGAGAGAGAGAGGAGTACAAGAGTGACCGACTGAATACATGATTGAGTGAGTTATGCATACACTCAGTACATGGCGTCAGTTCACACTGACAGGTTGCAGTTTGAAATTATGTACAATTATGTAACAAGTCATGAATTCTGACAAATTGTTCTTAGTATTTTTTTTATTAAACACTAGAAATGACCTCAATAATGACAATCATTGTCCCAAACTACATTAGCCATCAATGATCTTGACTAAAGGACACAACATTGTATCAAAAGCAATACTGACAGCAAACCAGCGTGACACACTAACAAGCACTACAACGCAACAAAATAGCAGTTGTGTGAAGAGCCATTAACTTGTATTAAGTCTTTATCAATGGCGATGGGCGTTGACAGCCTATAATTGACCATACATCTCTCTTGTCACCGCACTGCTACCAGAACGAGCTATCTTGTACTTCAACACCCCCCTAAAAATTTCGCATTTAACAATTTCACTGACAAGCAACGTTCAACCATTTTTGTGGAAAGGGGTAGGGTAAGGATCAGCAAGATTATTATTTTAATAAAACCGAAAGAAACAGACTTTGAGATTGGGGATCGTAAACATGAGGGGGGTGACTGAAATACAAGATTGCCAGGACTAGTTACACACAGCCAGGCACCATAGCGATAACGGGGCGACAGTCGATAGCCGTGAGATAATCATGCTGGCACTAATTCCCAAATAACGGTGAAAAACGACCCGCCTCTTTTTATCATTATGGTCCCGCTTTCAAAGCGCAGCTTGTATCAAACAAAAGAACTCTTGTTTAGATTTACGGTCATTAAGGGCCGTTTCTTTGTTTCCACGCTACAACCGTCTGTTTTTAATGAAAGAATGTTTGCGCTCGCGCGCCCGCACACGCGCGCGCACACGCACGCGCACGCACACGCACACGCACGCGCACGCGCACACACACACACACACACACACACACTTCCATGAATATGCATATCACTGCCACGGTAACCAAATAAGGCAAACGGGGGTTTATGCCGAAATGCCTTCCAGTGCAAACACACGTGGACAACAAGGCAAACAAAAGCCGCTGGGGCCGGCCGCTTCTGGGGACGATCAATGCTCGATTTGATTACAAAATGGCCCTGGAGAGTGCTGAAGCAATGATCTTAATGCCTACCCCTCCCTCCAAGGAGAGGAGAGCTGGGAGAAGGGAATTAGGTCCTAACCACCATTACCACAAAAGAGGCATCCGCAGAGACAGCCATAACCTTTTTGTCCAGCGCTGCTGCAGATTCGTAGAGTCCGCTGAATGACACAAAAAACCCGAGTCCTACTCGATTGATACTGCCAACTGTGCATGCATTTCACCGTTTGTTTCCCTGAGTGAAAATGCATTCAAGTATGCAGTTAGAAAACGTCCTCTACCACCCCCCCACCCCCCCGTCCCTACCCCCCCCCCCCCCCCCAAGCATCCTACTTGGAAGTACCATGCTATACAAACTACTGTTACACGTCTTTTATATATAAAACGAAAACACACCAAAAAAACAAAGGCGATAACAGAAATTTAAAGCAAACAACGATTTCATGTTTTAATATGTTTGCTTGCAGTCAATGCCCGCAGCAGCATATCAA
>JAGGCT020001107.1:35000-50000 GCA_017654935.2 Phymorhynchus buccinoides
GCATTATTAAAATGTCGGGACTTTCCTGGTTTTGCATTGCCTCCAGGATCGTTCCCACCATCTTTATATGTACTAATTTCCCATATGTGTCTGTTCTAGACCGGAGGACGCTAAGCAGAATTTCGCAATTCCCTTGCTTTTGGAAGCCGCTTGCTCCCTCCATTTAGTTCGAAATTATTTGTTTCTATTCCAATTCAAATAAGATCATTATTCCGTGTTGCTTTGTGTCTTTTTATTGTTTGTTTATTTGACTGGGTTTTTTTTTGTTCGCTTGTTTGCTTCTCTATTCACTTCTTTGATGTTTTTAAACGACACAAAAAAAGTGATTTCACTTTTTCCTGGATACACACAACCTTTTCCCATAGTCGTCCCATCACGAATAACATCTGCTTTTCTCTCCGTCATCTCTGTACTCGAGTTTGCATGGCCCGGCATCGCAGACGAAGAAACACTCAAGTTTACGTTTTCCCAACTTTAACCCTTTCACCGCCAAAGTCGCATTTTAACACCATATTGATTTAATACCTATGTCACCAAAAGGCATCAAATTGGGGTCTATTATCCAAAGACCCTATTGTCTTAGTTTTGGGAAGTAAGGATAGACCTTATTTTATATATGTCACAGAAGAATCCCCTATACTTGCAGATGGATTTTGTTCTCTACCCAGGTAAATTTAATGGAAATAATTGGCTGAAATATGGCTGGCGGTGAAAGGGTTAACAGTACTTTTACTGTGCATTTCTTTACATTTACACAATTGTCAGTACGATGAAATAGTAAGTGATCCACGGGAATGCTAGTAACGTCTTACCTATTGTTTGCATGGAAAACATTACTTAGCAGCAAACTGAGTGGAACAGTTGCTATCTTTAAAAACAGTATAACAGTTGCTATCCTTCAGAAACAAAGACAATGGTTATTATCACGATAACAACTTTAAATGAAAACGGGAAACAGTTGTTATTCTCGTGATGATAATAACATGACCGTAAAAAGGGGATGCGTTTTTCATCTCTTCAGAAAAACAGTCAGGATTACAGATTTTCTTCTATTCTTTTTATCGCTCTGTTTCTCAAGGACAAAAAACTCAGCGTGGTCTTTTGGGAAAGCAGTTAATTAATTTTATTCCCCTCTTTGTAGCTAGTACCAGAGACTGACTCTGTTAGTACCCTCTCATTGTGCTTAATGTTATGGATAGGCTTTAATACACCGCGAGTTTCTCCTGAGCGCGCAGAGAGAGAGAGTGAGAGAGAGAGAGAGAGAGAGAGAGAGAGAGAGTGAGTTTGTGTGTGTGTGTGTGTGTGTGTGTGTGTGTGTGTGTGTGTGTGTGTGTGTGTGTGTGTGTGTGTGTGTGTGTGTGTGTGTGTGTGTGCGTGTGCGTGCGTGCGTGTGTGCGCGCGCGTCCGTGATACCGAGCGCATGTATGACATTTGTGTATGTGCGCGGGCGCGCACGCGCGCGTGTGTATATTTATCCCTGCGATCGCTTGCGTGAGAGTTACTATGCGCACGTGCCTGCTTGTCCGCTCGTCTTCTCGGCCGGTCGTTTGTCTTTTGTCCCCCTCCCGTTCACAACAATACAGACCCAGTAGCAGGAGAGTGGGGGCCCACGAAGGAATCCCCCGTGAGTTCTGGAATGGGCCTCAGGTTGGTACCTGAAGGAGGGCCCTTCATCATGTCAAGAGCCGCCAGACCACACCAATTCGTACAAAGACCTCCTGGTAAAAAAATCCCTTTCGACCTTTTCACTTCTTCTACTAGTCGGCTGCTAGCGGCACAAAACTTAAAATTCCTATGCCAACGACAGAGAGAGAGAGAGAGAGAGAGAGAGAGAGAGGAGAGAGAGAGAGAGAGAGAGAGAGAGAGAGAGAGAGAGAGAGAGAGAGAGAGAGAGAGAGAGAGAGAGAGAGAGAGAGAGAGAGAGAGTGACTTCAAATCTTTAATGAGGAATAGCTCAATAAGCATCAAAGATGAGGGAGAGAGCTTCTTTTCATGAGAGAGAGAGAGAGAAGAGACTTCAAATCTTTAATGAGAGAGAGATCAGAGAGAGAGAGAGAGAGAGAGAGAGAGAGAGAGAGAGAGAGAGAGAGAGAGAGAGAGAGAGTATTCAGGATACTTAGGCTCTGGAGAGACTGCTTAGTTTGTCCAAATCTGCCTTGCGGCCTGCAGGATTGAAATCTTAACATCTCCTCAATGCATGTCAGGCTTGAGATTCTGGTTCTGGTTCTGGTTCAAATACTGTACGTCGATGGAGCTTATAAAGGCTATACTATTATGTAATCGACGGAACTGGGAGAGCGCGCTGAGAGTTAAAATATTTCTTTCAAATAAAAGATCTCTACTGTACTGTCTTACTGTCTATAAGAGGCTACGCCTAATTAGACGTTAAACCAACCATTGAGAGAGAGAGAGAGAGAGAGAGAGAGAGAGAGAGAGAGAGAGAGAGAGAGAGAGAGAGAGAGAGAGAGAGAGAGAGAGAGAGAGAGAGAGGTGTACTATCTGGTGGTGTTGACAGCTTTTACAAACTTGACCACAGACCTTTATTTCGCAGTATCCAGGCTGGACCACTCCGGCTAGCGAAGCGCTCACCGGGGACGAACCCCGACCGGCACATATCTACAGGATTGTGTTTTCAGTTTTACCTAAACTGCGGCGTGTGACCCACATGATTTTGTTCTCCCTTTCTCTCCATGAGCGGTGTGTGACCTTGCCATAGAGTTGCCCGACGTCGGGCTAAAGGGCCAGCCACACGTCCACTAAAATCGCACGACTGTACGATACGATTCGATCACGTGGTCTCGAAGCGCGAATCACACTTGTTCTTCGAGACCACGTGGTCGAATCGTATCGTACAGGGTCTCGAAGCGCGAATCACATTTGTTCTTCGAGACCACGTGATCGAATCGTATCGTACAGTCGTGCGATTTTAGTGGACGTGTGGCTGGCCCTTTAACATTCTGGCGCCTGCCATGTACACTCTCTACATCGCTTTGTTCTCTAAATTCTCGCTTCCTTCCGAATTCTTCGACCTAACCTCACCTTTCATCATGATTGTACGGTTACGCCGGGAAGAAAGTGAGGGGCTTCTTCTTTTATTTAACCCTTTCACCACCAAAGTCGCATATCAGCACCACAGTGATTTAACCCTTTCACCACCAAAGTCGCATATCAGCACCACAGTGATTTAACACCTATGTCATTAAAAGGCATCAAATTGGGGTCTATTATCCAAAGGCCCTATTGTCTTAGTTTTGGGAAGTAAGGATAGACCTTATTTTATATATGTCACAGAAGAATCCCCAATACTGCAGATGGATTTTGTTCTTTACTTGGGAATTTTTGGCTGAAATATGGCTGGCGGTGAACGGGTTAAACGCCAGCAAGAAGAGATTTATTTGTTTGTTTTTTTATTAAACCCTTTTTTTTTTTTACATGTTCATATAAATGAAATAAAAGTAAAATAACAATCAACAGACAAACAACAAAGAAGCAAAGAAAGAAAACAAAGGAGAAAGAAAAACCTCACACAAAAAACACACACAGTTACTTGAAGAAAACCCAGCACCTGTTCAAGGCAAGGTTATGATCAAATCAGGCTGGCAATTGTAAGTTATAACATTCGCGTGCGTATCCACACATTTCAGTATACATTTTTGAGCACCCCCATAGTTATCAGTGCACACACACGTGAACACATATACTGGAAATATCGTTCATATATATATAAAACGATTTTTGTTTTATCATTTATCCTTCCCCCTTTTTTTTCTGTTTTTTTATAAGTGAATAGACAAGGTAAGCAATTTACACAATCTAATCTAGGTCTTAATAGTATGTTCAACTGGCAACAATAGTTCATACAGACACAAAAAGATCTTTGTACACAAACCATTTGGACACCATATCATTATACGTCATATTTTTACGAGCAATGCACTCTTCAATTTTGTATCGATAGTTAAGTTTTTTGGTGACAAAAGCAAGAAGATATATAGTATTTCACATTTCACTTAGTTTCTTTTGAACCTTACAACCTTACACTCGGTACAAAGTACAAACTCGTGCCTTATTATGCGGGTTTGTCATTTTTTCACCCTTGTGTGGTGGATAGATGGCAACTGAGTGAACGCGCGCGCGCGCGCACACGCACACGCACGCACACACACACACACACACACACACATACACACACACACGCACGCACGCACGCACGCACGCACGCACACGCACACGCACACGCACACACACACACATTCTCTCTGTCTCTGTGTCTGTCTGTCTGTCTGTCTGTCTCTCTCTCTCTCTCTCTCTCTCTCTCTCTCTCTCTCTCTCTCTCTCTCTCTCTCTCTCTCTCTCTCTCTCTCTCTCTCTGTCCCTCTCCCCAAAATGTTCGACAGCAGCTCGTTAGCCAACTTTTCTTTGACACGTGTACGCCCATTAAAAAAAATCAATGTTATAAATAAACATTTACTTCGTTGAATGGAACATTTAAAACGAGTGGAGCGTTTATCACACATCATCAAGATAAAAAATCAATGTCTGCCTCTCCAGTCTACATGAGAACGGATATTCAGCTATGGCCTTTATGAATAAAACATGCTTGCTCTCTCTCTCTCTCTCTCTCTCTCTCTCTCTCTCTCTCTCTCTCTCTCTCTCTCTCTCTCTCTCTCTCTCTCTCTCTCTCTCCGTTTTCGTCTAAATACTTCTATCATATTTCATACTTGTTAGATATAATATTTTGCTATTATCCCCCCTTGTCCTAAGGGCTTCATTGCTATGGACAATAAAATCTCTCTCTCTCTCTCTCTCTCTCTCTCTCTCTCTCTCTCTCTCTCTCTCTCTCTCTCTCTCTCTCTCTCTCTCTCTCTCTCTCTCTCTCTCTCTCTCTCTCTCTCTCTCTCTCCCTGCTATTGAACCTCACAAAGAGATGAAACAGTAGCTCTCCCTCCCAACAGAGCCTTGACAAGAAGATGCGGCAGAAAATAAGGCGCACAAAGAGAGCTAACACGAACAACAAACATGACCTCAACATCCTTTCTTCAGTCGACCTCGATCCTTCCCTCTCCTCTACACACACGCACGCGCGCGCACACGCACACACGCACACACACACACACACACTTCCCCAACAACCTCCCCCAAATATTACTCACGTGCCTTCATGCCCCCCCCCCCCCCTTTTCCATATCGGCTCCCCGTTCTCATGATGTTTCTGTTTTTCATTTCCATCTCCCTCCCTAGAGGCAACTACGCACTCAGTACCCTATGGATTCCCGGGCTGAACAGTTTCCAAGAGAACAAAATACGGAATAACACCAGAACTATACATATGAGAATTTATCCTTTTTGGCTCGAAGTGAGTCTATAGTATGATAGTTGTTCGGTTGTGTCTGTGTGTATGTGTGTGTTGCGTCCGTGGTCTTATCTCCAAATTTTAACGTTGGCATTTTCTCGGGAAATAGACGGCATACATTGTTCAAACTTTGCACACATATAGATGTCTATGCAAGCTTTCAAACAATAATGATTTGAATAATTAAATGCTTAAAACAACACTGTAAACAGATAACAAACCGATAACATTTTAGATTAGTGGGTTAGAGAGTATTCAACAGGCAACATGTTAAGAAACTCATCAACACTGAAAGCCTCGATAGCTCATTGGTAGAGTGTCTGTCTGTCATGCCAATGGTTCCGGGGCCGATTCTCGGCACGGCATTTTTTTATATATTTTTTTAATTATAGTTGTATCCATAAACGATAGTTTCATTTATACATTTAAATGTTATTGGCAATCTTGTACTTTAGACACCCCCCTCAACCTTTGTTGCTGTTCAACATGTTCCTGTTCGAGTGAGCCTTGAAGGCTTTCCCTCTTGCTTACACATAGTTCTAAAAAAAACAGGCACTGTAGAACTTGGTTTAAACAAATCTTTATTCACTCACTCGGAAACGATCAAACAAAAAGACAATTAGAGCAACAACAAGCTCGAAGCTTATACTGTGCTCCTTAAATTAACGTCATAATTGCACAATTGATTGAACAGATGGAGACAGCATTTAAACCAATATAAACTGTGAATACAAACAAGAGTTTTAAGTGTGAACAAAACAAAAGTAATAATAATAATAATAATAATAATAATAAGTTTACAAATTGGAAATTTGGGAGAGACCAAGGGGAAACAAAACAATAATTTATCCATAGTACAACATGAACTGTGAATCAGCCGGAACTTGAAGGTAATGATGTGTGTTTCTCTATAAACAAAACCCCTACAAATAAGCAAGCATATCTTAAGCAACTGGATAAACACCATTATAGTTCCTGAGGTCCCAACCTATATTTTCTGTGGTTGGTTTATTGTCGCGAATTTGTCAGGAATTTCGAATGATTGCGTGTACCGATGTACAACTGATACACATATCAACCAAGCCCGTGTTCAAAATGTGAATTGCGAAGAAAATAAATCATTTCGAAAGTAAATGAATTTTGATGTAGGGTAGAAAATCGAAGATCGCGCGTGTTCTATGTTACAAAAACTCATAGGTCCAAGACCTTAAACGACGACTTTGTTGTTTATTGACTCGCTTGTTTTTCAACAGAAATGCTGGATATTTGGCGTGCACATGCTCCAATCTTTCATTGACAAAGTCTAACATTTCAGCAAGATTCAATGAACGGTTTTAAAAATAATTTTTATGTGTCAACAAGTAAAAGTATGGGTGCAAACACACCCACGGGGTACGGGAAGGGTTAATCGTCATCGAAACAGTAGCAACAGTTTGGCCTAAGAAAGGATAAACGAGAAGGAAGAAGAAGGCAATAGAGAAGGAGAAGAATAAAGGAGAAGAATGAGGAAGAGAGAGAATGATGTACGATGACAAGATCAAACGGTCACTGGAATCCCCCACCCCCTACCCCACCCCCACCGCACTTCCTATTTTGCCGATATCTTGTATTTTGTTGGTAGTAGTAGAGCTCCCACCACCAAAACCTTTACCCTGGCTGTACCGTTGTTATAACATCGGAGCCTGCTGGAATCCCCATCACGCCCTCCTTTCCCACGGCGCGTGCCGACTGGCACCAAACACGCGCCTGCGCGTGCCCGAACAGATGCACCCCAGCACGAGTTGACTACCCACCCACCTCTACTTTATTGTTAGTATCGGCACGTTGCAGGCATGGAGCCGCGCGGATAAACGGGACGGGGTGCATCAACAAGTAAAGGTCCCGCACGCGCGTGCAAACACAGAGAGAGAGAGAGAGAGAGAGAGAGAGAGAGAGAGAGAGAGAGAGAGAGAGAGAGAGAGAGAGAGAGGGGGGGGGGAGGGGAAGTTCACGATACAATACAATCACCTAGGGACGGAGAGAGTAAAGGATCGCGGATGAATAAAGGGGTAGCTGCTGAAGCATTCCACACTCAAGGTCACACGCGCGCATTATTAGTGTTTCTCTGAGCACGTGACAACGACTGCTTTTCTGGTGGAGCCTAGTTGGCACCGAGGTGCGAATATTTCGGATATTTTGTTAGCTGCTTAGTTCTCTATCGCTGATGTTATCTCTATTTCAGAGGCTTATGCACGCTGAAATTGCTGGGGGTTGGGGCTACCGTCGTTGTTTTACATAGAAGCAGCCCTGATCATACACTTTATGGATTTTGCAGTATAAGATGAATCGAAGGAACTGCTTCTGTTACGACATGTAGAAGATTACTTTCAAATCTGACATGCTTCTGTTCTAAGGAATCGGAGAATTCCAAGTCCCAAGTACAAATTCCCCGTCCATAATGTAAATATCATTTTACTCCTGCTTGCTTCACAATCGGGGATCAGCGCTGTTAAAAAGAAGCTGTGCTTAGTTTTCACTATTTCAAGCAGGTTTGTTCCCAGAAAACTTTCTTGACTCACAACTTGAAGTCAAGAACTTGTCAGGGAGTTGATGAATTATATGACCAACGACTCTAACCAGGCTGTCTTGGACTACTGATCACAAAGGGAACACACACACACACACACACACACACACACACACACACACACACACACACAGATACGCGCGTGCGCGTGCGCGCGCGCACACACACACACACACACACACACACATTCCCTTTCTTCTTTTCATCCCCACCCATCCCACTCTTTGCTTCTATATTCTGCAATGTTTTCGGGTAGAAGGGCCTACTGTGAGGGTGTTCATCAATGTTGTAGGTATTACACAACATGTTTTGACAATTGTTTGACAAGTGGCACAACGCCTTGTTGCTTTTGACTTGCTGACAGGTTATACATACAAGCAGGCCTGCTTCTTTTGGTCTCCCTTCCCCAGACCCACACAACATGGGCGACAGCAGACCAAATGCGTAAACAACACACGCCAGTAGGTGTGAATGACATGGTAGCAGGTGTGAAAATAACCCGGATTGAAACAAAACAGATGCTTTATATTACCCAGGACACAAGATGTACACGGAGCGTTAATAAACAAAACAAAAAATTGATGTTGATCAGGTACCGACCCTTAAAATATTTCAATTAACAAAGTAAAAGGGTATACATTTTCGCATAGCTTATCCACCCGTTCAACTTCTTCCTTTTCTTCCAGGGATTGTAACAGAGGAATTTCATGTTACTCGACTCCTTCATACATTATGCATATTGCCTTCTTTAAAATTGGAATTAAACTCCATATAATCCATAAACAGACAGATAAGCCATAATTTGTTTTCGATCTCCGATACTACATTCTACACTAGAACTCGAAATTTAGACGCGTGTTAACCCTTTCAACGCTAGCCATTCCTCAGCCAAAATGTACCATTAAACTTACCCGGGTAGAGAACAGATTTCGTCTGCAATATTGGGGATTCCTCTGTGACGTGCATAAAATAGAGCCTATCCTTACCTCCCAAAATTAAGTCCTTTCGCGACCATTTGTCCTCTCGCGGATACCATGATCTACAATAAGCCTAGGGTCTCCTATAACCATATATATATTCTTGATCAGCATGTCACAACCAATTCAGATCCTGAATTTTGAACCGCCAGTGCAAACCTCCGCCAAGGAAGACTCACAAAACCGAGATTTCCTTCCTTCATGTCCGAGCTGTATGTCATGAACCAGTGGGTAGAATGACTTCAAATGTTGTGTGGTATTGTAGCATGGCGAGCAATGAAATAAATACTTGCAATAACAAAAAAATTAAAAGCAGAAACAGGGTCATTTTAGACTAATGTGCAAGAAGGACAAAAAGCCCGCGAGTAACAGACGCGTATTTCAATGTCACTGCTCTCGCACTTTCGCTGAGCAAAGCACTCGCACGCAGAGAGTAGAGGGACAACCACAGAAATAAACCTCTGTGGGGACAACTTATCAATCTTCAATCTGGCACACTGCGTACGAAGGCATGGATACCCCCCCCCCCCCCCCCCACACACACACCCATCCCCCACCCCCACCCACCCATATGATTACGGTCCCTGGCGAGATCGCAACGCCGATTTCAGCACATAACCCAAACAGATGCCAGCGAGGATCCCGGTTGATATGACTAGTATAGACTATCCGCTTTCTGATAAAGGGGTGTCTCTTTCTTTCTGCAGCGTGTTGTTTCTTTTCCTCTACTTCCCCTCTCCTATCAAGCCGTGTGTCGTCATCTCCTGCCAGGCCATGTCAATATTTCTCCCGTTATCTATCGTTTCTCGTTTTTCATTTTCTTTTCTCTTCGCAGTAATGTTCTTTTTTGTGCTGTTACAAGAGGAGCAATGATAACAAGGGCGTCGCCGAGCGGCAGACATGTCCGTCACCAGCAATGCCACGCACTTGCGACACCCCGTAGAGTGTCACATCCTGACACAAAATTGGAAGGGATTCTGTCTTCTAGTTCACGAGATACAGCTTGAAGAAGAAACATATAGCGCAAATAAGGAAATTTCGGTTTTCAAGGTCACACTTCAAGGTCAAGGTCAGCATGGTGATAATATATGCTCGGATGTTTTCTTCTCTAGGGTATACAGTACCACACACAATCTGAAGCGCTTCTGTCAAGTAGCAATGTGGAACATATGGCTTAAAACCCAATGTGTAGACCCCTATCACTTTCAAGGCCTACGGATCGCCCGGACCGTGACCTTGACCTTGATCGGTATGCCACCATCAGAACGGGCATAAGCCAAAGTACCTTCATGCCAAATTTGAAGACTCTAACACTAACGGTGTGGGAGTTATGGCCCCTGAAAGATTTTCGGTTTTCAAGGTCGTACGCCAAGGTCAAGGTCACGACGGCAATATGGTTTGCGCGGATGCCTTCCTCTCATGGTGACACACCAGCACACAACAATTTGACGTGATTCTGTCAACCCGTTCGAAAGATATCCTTGGGACAGACAGAAGGAGAAAAAAAATGACCCTCCGATTTTCAGGCTCCAGCGATCTTTTTGACCTTGACCTTGATCGGTATGCCATCATCAGAACGGGCATAAGCCAAACCACCTTCATACCAAGTTTCAACATCCTATGTTGATCGGTGCCCGAGATATGGCTAAAAATAGATTTTCGGTTTTCAAGGTCGTACGTCAAGGTCAAGTTCACGACGGCAAAATGGTTTGCGCCGATCTCTTCCTATTAAGGAGGCACACCTTCACACAAAATTTGACGCGATTCGGTCAAGCGGTTCGGGAGATATCCTTGGGACAGACAAACAAAAAACAAACAAAAAAACAAAAACAAAATACAAACCAGCCCATCGCAATAGTCCGTCTTGGTGACGGACTAATATAGGCCCTAGTCGTGAGCTCTACTAGTCTGGCTGGTGGTTGTCTGGGTATGCAGAGCTGCTATCAAAGGAGGTGTGTGTGTGTGTGTGTGTGTGTGTGTGTGTGTGTGTGTGTGTGTGTGAGTGTGAGTGTGTGTGTGTGTGTGAGAGAGAGAGAGAGAGAGAGAGAGAGAGAGAGAGAGAGAGAGAGAGAGAGAGAGAGAGAGAGAGAGAGAGAGAGAGAGAGAGAGAGAGAGAGACTCAGTGTGTGCGTGTGAGCATGCTGGGGGTGGAGCCCACTGGGGTAGGGGAATCTTAATTCCAACATCAACCCCACAGATTACGAAATGGCCTGTTGACGTGATTTCCAGCTGAGGTGAAGGAGTGACCCGTTCAAAACTACAGATAACTCCGAACAGCATTATCACCAAGAGTTTCCATTCCTCATCCTATCTGTTTCTTGCCTTCTTCTGGGGAAAGGGGTGGTGTGCTGGGTGGGGACGGTTTGATCCTTCTGCATTTCATCTTGAATTATATTCAAATTCAAATTATCACTTCGCACAACTAATAGAAAGAAGTTTGTGCATTCGCATTATTGTACCGGACAGTAATTCATATTCGCAGTTGCGCGTAGTAGTGAGTGAGTGTGTGTGCACGAATGGGTGGGAGGGATGGGTGGGTGGGTGGGAGTGCGTGTGCGTGTTCACGTGTATGCGCTCGCGCTTGCAGATCAGGATAATGTTCACGCACATCTTATGCTTGCATTTTACTTTTTTCTGTAACTATTCCACAGAACTTACTCAGACAGAAAAGGACATAATTTTTACTCTTTTTGTTTTTTACTTTAATGTTTCAAAGAAGCCCAGATTCTTTAATAACAACTGATGCCATAAAAATCATATAATAAAAAGGCAAGTGTGTGTGTGTGTGTGTGTGTGTGTGTGTGTGTGTGTGTGTGTGTGTGTGTGTGTGTGTGTGTGTGTGTGTGTGTGTGTGTGTGTGTGTGTGTGTGTGTCTGTGTGAAACACAAAACGGGCCTTATAACTCCGCCGTTTTTCGACCGAATCGCTTCAAATTTGCTGTGAGCCCTAATGGGGCAATGGCAACGGCAACCGAGTCATTTGCGCGGTTTGGGAAATGCGCGTATCCGCCGGCCTCTCGGCGCCCGTATCTCCAGTATTTCTAGATGGATTGCCTTCGAATTTGGAAGGTAGATGACCGGGTACGGTGACTATCGATGTGCCAAACCGGAAGGGAATCGATTCATAAACGTGCGCGATATACGCCGCTTCACCTTTTCATGAATAACTTCGCTGTTTCTGAACCGAATCGCTTCCGGTTTGCTGGCAGGCTTGCTGTGGCCAGGGCAAAGCCTGACATCAAGTTTGAAGAGAATCGGGAGAGAGCGTCACTCTCAGAGCAGCGCCAACGGGAAACGGGGCCTTATAACTCCGCCGTTACCAGTACTTACCTGTACTTACCTGTACTCAGCGTTACCAGTACTTGGCGTTACCGTTACTAGAAGTTACCATTACTAGGGAGAGCGCATCACTCTCAGAGCAGCACCAACAGGAAACGGGGCCTTTTAACTCCGCCGTTTCTTAACCGAATCGCTTCAAATTTGCTGTACTCAGTGTTACCAGTACTTGGCGTTACCATTACTAGGTGTTACCGTTACTAGGGAGAGCGCATAACTCTCAGAGCAGCACCAACGGGAAACGGGGCCTTATAACTCCGCCTTTTCTTAACCGAATCGCTTCAAATTTGCTGTACTCAGCGTTACCAGTACTTGGCGTTACCGTTACTAGGCGTTACCGTTACTAGGCGTTACCGTTACTAGGGAGAGCACGTCACTCTCAGAGCAGCGCCAACGGGAAACGGGGCCTTATAACTCCGCCGTTTCTTAACCGAATCGCTTCAAATTTGCTGTACTCAGCGTTACCAGTACTTGGAGTTACCGTTACTAGGCGTTACCGGTACTCGGAGTTGCGCTAGTGTCTATAATACTTAGAATTAACACAAAAACTCCACTCCGATGTGTTACTGTTTTAGTCCCGAACAGGACCAGTATTGTAACCTTTTTTTTTAAAATACGCAATAACCAATACATCAAACTATGAGGGCAAGTAAAACAGCCAACAAGTGTATGCTATCAAATACAGTCAACATAAATGTCATTAACCCTTTCACCGCCAAAGTCGCATTTTAGCACCACAGTGATTTAACACCCATGTCACCTAAAAGCATCAAATTGGGGTCTATTATCCAAAGACCCTATTGTTTTAGATTCGGGAAGTAAGGATATACCATATTTTATATATCTCACAGAAGAATCCTCAATACTGCAGATGGATTTTGTTATCTACCCAGGTCAATTTAATGGAAAATGTTGGCTGAAATAGGGCTAGCGGTGACAGAGTTAATAGTCTTCCAACCTACAGTTTAGTAAGACCACTGGTGATCATAGTCATCAAACCCGTCCAGGTAAAAGTTGCTTTCCAACCTTTAAAAGCCCCCCATCGGTGTCAAGCCGGGGCTATCTGGAGGCGCTAAGTGCCACTGGTGCCGACTACAGTGATAATCTCGGGTAGTAGCTAGCTCTGTATGACTGCAACAAATCCCCCACTTTCCCTCCACCCAGATTGTCTTCCCCAGACGTGTCAGTCTCCTGACTCCCGCCATGTCTTCTGATAGCAACTACAGTAACTTGGTCTTGTTTGCATTTTTGGTGTAATCTCCACGTTTGCTTACACAACAAAAGCTAGGCCAAATCAACGGAGGGTGCAAGGAAAACCTTTTCGCTTTTATCTCGGGGTTTGTTTACGCATCAAAGCTATGCCAAACAAGGGAAGAATAAAAGAGTAAACGTTTTGTACCAATCTTTGTTTACGCATCAACGTTATTAAAAGAGCAAACGTTTTGTACCAATCTTTGTTTAAGCATCAACGTTATTAAAAGAGTAAACGTTTTGTACCAATCTTTGTTTACGCATCAACGTTATTAAAAGAGTAAACGTTTTGTACCAATCTTTGTTTACGCATCAACGTTATTAAAAGAGTAAACGTTTTGTACCAATCTTTGTTTACGCATCAACGTTATTAAAAGAGCAAACGTTTTGTACCAATCTTTGTTTACGCATCAACGTTATTAAAAGAGCAAACGTTTTGTACCAATCTTTGTTTAAGCATCAACGTTATGAAAAGAGCAAACGTTTTGTACCAATCTTTGTTTAAGCATCAAAGCTATGCCAAACAAGGGAAGAATAAAAGAGCAAACGTTTTGTACCAATCTTTGTTTACGAAAAGTTATGCCAAACAAGGGAACAATAACAAGAAAATGTTTTGTATCAATTTTTGATTACGCATCAAGAAGCTATGCTAACCATAAGAACAATCAAAGAAAACAATAGTCGTATTAGTCATTCTATACTTGGAGAATCAATAAAAGAAATTGCGAGAAAAAAGCACACACACAAAAAGACCAAAAAAGCTTAACCCGAGCGGGTGCAAAGTTCACTAGCAGTCACGGTAAGACACGGACGGACGGACGCATGGACGGACCACGGACGAAACAAAAACAATAGTTCATGTCACTTCGCTCGGGAACTATCAAAAAACAGTAGAGGGGTATGAGGTTAATTTACTCTGAACATTTCTTGTCGAGCCCGAAACTTTAGACAGTATTTTGCACCGGCAGTTTATGACCACATGAAAATTGTGTTTCTTTTTTTTTCTCGAGTCGTGCTACAAGCAACGTGTTTTTCATGAAAGATGTATGCTTCCTTCATTTACAAAGAAATTAATTTCAACGTGTGAATGATTACAAATGTCACATTATAGTGTTGCTTCTCGTCAGTTATGCACTACTCTGTTAATCACAGTTTTCTCCTGCCATGATTGTAATGTCACGTTATGGAATGCATTATTACATTGTCCATTAATTGGGAGATTCCACAGACATGACTGTAAGACAGCACTATACACAACGTTTTACAAAACAAAGGGGGCTACAGAAACTGAAATACAATAGGAATGCGCGTGCACAAGATGAAGTGAGCTACTTTGTATGTGAGTGAATGAGAGAGCGAGAGAGAGAGAGAGAGAGAGAGAGAGAGAGAGAGAGAGAGAGAGAGAGAGATGTGTGAGTGTGTGTGTGTGTGTGTGTGTGTGTGCGTGTGTGCGCGTGTGTGTGTGCGTGTGTGTGCGTGTGTGTGCGTGCGCGCGCGCATGTATCTGTCTATCGGTCT